>JASDQU010509159.1:50714-73215 GCA_032191745.1 Picea mariana | reverse complement strand
GATTCCCTGCCAGAAGATCAACTTGTAGACTCTGTTTTGTTTCATGAAAAAGATGTGGCTGTCATGTTTAACAATCCTGAAGAATGTTTGGTGTTAGAGAATGATTTAGATTTTGATGTGGAGGAGTATAAATCTGAGATAGAAAGCATGCCAGAGAAAGTATCAGAGTTGCTCATGGTTGATACCCCGAGTATTTTTCTGATTGATAACACTTTAGATTTATCTGCTGCACCCAGATATGATGTGTACACCGATGATTATAAGATAATTTCCTTGGAATAGTTTGCTGTAGGTTTTTCATGGAGGAAGGATGGTCTTCAGCCATAATTCAACCATCTTCACGAGCATACTAGATCAAATGATTTTGAGCACAATGATGCAGAACAAAGAATCCTAGATGAAATTTGTTATGTACCTCAGAACCATGCATTTTTTCATGATCCTTTTGCTGACCTTTTAGATTCATTTAATGGAGGAGTATGCTATGTCATGGATATTTTGTCACAGGAATCGAAGAAAATTTTGAACATTCATGATCAACAACATGTCAGATGGGAGTTATCAGTTTCCTTTTTCAGCCCGCTCAAAGGAAGTGTGAGCAGATTTCAAATAAGTAGATAGTCATTGGATTGGCTTCACTGGCATTTTTGTATCATTTGATATAGTGGGAATTTTTTCAGTAATTAGAGTAGGTGATGTAGATAAATAAGCTTGACTTTGAGCATTAGAGTACAACAATGGTTTTCAGTATTTTTCCAGTTCACTTTGGAATCCAATATGGTTTTGTTTTAAAGCATTACGACTCCATAGCCCAATGAATGCTAAGCAATTTTTGTTTCGAAAAAGGTGCAAGTAAAGTGACAGGGTTCAGATTTTGATAAGGATGACTACAGGTCGCCCAATGGATGAAGGCACGTGGTCTATTGTTCCTGGTGCTTTACAGGAAAGAACCATCCCTAGATGGAGCCTATGTTGGAACAAATGTTGGAAATTTCTCAACTCAGTGTCTTTCTCCAAAATTTATGTTAGTTACGCCACTTAGTTTTAGAACCTTGTCACCTGGCATAAGATTGTGTAACCATTAAGCCATTGTGCCATTCAATATAACCTTTCTTCCACAGTAAAAACTCTAAATCAATCGCCATTTTTTCCGAACTTTTCTACCGTCAAGATCTCAAAGCTTTAAAAAGTTTCCCAAGGTCTCCCGTTTTGTCTTACTTTGCATTCCTTCATTGTGAAGAGTGTCAGTTATGATCAAACTATAAATTTTGCTCTTTCCATATATTTTTTTAATTTTTTTTTATATAATTTTAGAATTTATATTTTATTTTAAAGTTTGAAAAAATATATTTTAAGCCAAGCCCTTTGCATTGTTGAGTCCACTATCCTTCACGTCCCGATCTTCAACTATCCACCGTAAGCTACATGCCAAGTCACAAGACATGCACACAAGACTCTAAGGAGAGGTTTCACATGGGGATCAAAGAAACACACCATCTGTTCGAGCGTTAAGTTACATGGAGGAAGGATTCACGAGGAGACCCAAAAGGGGTGCACTACACACCCATAAATCACAAGAATAGTATTATATGTAAAAGCCGAGTTCTATTTCAGGGATTTGGTCGACGTAGGGTTTTAAAAAACCACTTCTCTGTTTCCCCGAAACTGAAAGCCCGAAATCGGGACTCTAGTCATACACATCATTCGTAGAAGTGAATTTGGACGCTGTAAAGTTCTTGTCTGTTGCTCGTTTTGGTAATCGATTGGACCTTCACGTGGAATTAGAGAAATAGTATCGTGAACTAATTGATTTATTTGTATATACTTGAAGCTAGCACAAGATTTCTAAATCCATTTAAACCGACAGACTATGGACTTTAAGGATGAGATAAATTAGGGCTCATGTCTCGTGCTTCAACATTTTCCATAAAGTTTTCATGAAATAACATAGATTATTGGGCATACCACCTCAATATTTACATGGAACAAAATGGTATACTATGAAGAATAGAGACAAATAAGCATAAGGCATTATTTAAAAACAGAAATAAGTTATTATTATTATTATTTTTATTATGGAATTCCACTTCAACCCTAATCCTAAATTATGTTGACGGAATTCAGTTAGCCAAAAGAACCCTAACTGATATTGAAAAAGGATAAAAAGGGTGGATGTGGGAATTAGAAGGGAGTGACTGGGGTGAGGGGAAGCAAGCACTTGAGTAGTACTCATGGGATTGTAATATTTTTCTTTCTTGTTTAATAAAAGAGTGCAGAGACATTTTTGATCTACAACAAAGATTCTTGTGATGTTGGTTACAGGGTTTGTCTATTGCTCAATTTTCATGCTATTCCATTCGCTTTTCTTCCTGATTTGTAACGTGTTTGTAATGGAATTCATTCATTTGTTAGATGCTCTATTGTAGGACATGTTATATGTTGTTTCTTGCAGAGATATGAAGGTTCAAGATTTATCCTTTGTTAGATGCTTTGTCCCAACTATCTCTTTCCATTGATTTATGATTGGAATTCACTCATTGCTGAGTGCTCCTTGCATTTTGATATGTTTTCTCTCTATTCTACTGCCATACTTTTATAAATCCTTCTCTCTGTAATCAACTTCTATCTCGCCTCTGTTCCATGGATTTCCATTGCCGATATACTCTTATTATTTGCTTGATCATTTGACTCCATGCCCAATGGACTACCTCCCGGTCCAACCCACCAACCCTAAAAACCTCAAAACTTTCTATTACCCACAGATCTGCCCACTGTTAAAATTATTGAATATCCTATCGTGACATATATTGGAGAGATCCCTCTCAGGTTGGAAGGGGCAACTTCTAATCAAAAGTGGTTCGTGGCTATCTCGGAATTAGTTGCATGCAACCCAAGTCAAGTTTCGAGTGATAACTTATTATTTCATTTAAAATGTGATAAGGTTTGGCTCTATTATAGCCTAGAACCAACTCTTGCGACAACAGTAGACATGGAGTGCAGAGAGCTAGATGGACAAAGCATAGCCCCAAAGGGCCCTTCTTTTTTATTTGATGCATTCTACACATCACCACCACCAACAACATCCACCACACTAGCTTGGTCCCAGAAGGTAATGGGTCTTTCTCCATGGGGTAATGAGTCTGAGTATCATGGTAAGTGTCATTCTAATAGTTAATGTTTGATAAAACATCTATTCCAATAGAGGACGAACACCTTCAATAACCACTCACACAACTAGATCAAAGATCAACAAACCAATATTTTGACGTGGTAAAACCCCTATGGAGAAACATCCACGGCCCCAACCAATGCGAGATCTTGGAGCAATTTATTAATGCAAAAAAAAAGATTACAGAGAGATTTTACAAGACAATTTCTCACAATCGATCATTGACAAATGACCCTCCATGCTCTTTAAATAGAGATCATGGACCAATCAGGTGTTAAGCAACGAATCAATGTATCCATTAAGATCGAAGAGAATATGAACTGTTAGAGCACTCTATGTTGGGAACATATCGTGACTGTTGAATTTCCTAACTATAAATGCATACTAAAGAAACACACTTTTACCTAACGCGACACATTAGACCAAGTAGATCTTAACTAACTCCTAAGTGTCTAAATATCCTAACATCCCCCCTTAAGAACAATTTGGGATAGGATTGAAGGATTTAAAAAGTGACACAATAGGAGAAGGAATGAGGCATTAGAGCCTATCCCCGCTTAATGACAACTTCTTGAACTCCTAACATAGATCGAAGTTTGGAAAAATTCATTTTTGTAAGGACTTTGTGAAAATGTCTGCAACTTGATCTTCTGTAGGGAAAAAGAGCACTTCAATAACTCGATCATGAATGGACTTTCTGATGAAGTGCATGTGTAGCTCGATGTGTTTGCTGTGATGATGTTGAACTGGGTCTTTGGCGAGCTTGATGACACTCTGATTGTCGCACCAAAGTCTAGTTGGATGCTGCTGCTAGAATCCAAATTTTGAAAGGACCTGTCAAAGCCACAATGATTCCTGACTTGCATTTACCATTGCTCGATACTCTGCTTCTGCTGAAGAAAGTGAAATAGTCTGTTGTTTCTTACAGGCCCAAGTGACAGGTCCTGAACCAAGGCTGAAAACACAACCTGCAGTAGACTTCCGATCATCACGGTCACATAATCTAAATCAGTGAAACCAACCAATAAAGGAGGCCCCCCACGAACAATAATGTATCATGAATTGAACTATACCCCAGACATACCGAAGTATCCTTTTAGCTGCTTTCCAATGGTTTTTATGGGGTGTTTGCATATACCGGGCAACAAGACCAACAAAAAAGGAAAGATCAGAACGGGTATGAGTCAAGTGTAAGATGTTAAATTTTGAGCTATTATTAAGTTTCTTTTCAATTTACTAGATAACAATAACATAGATAAGATCACTAAGAGAAACACAATCACAAGATACACAACATTTATCCCGAGAAAATCTCATGGGGGAGAAAACCCAACAAAACTTCCTTAATATAGATAGCCAATACAATGCCAAGACAATAAACCAAAACACTAGAGAATATCCAACACTGAGCAATGCACCTCTCACTTCCTTCTTCTCCCAACTGCAGCTCTCAAAACTTGCACACTTGATGAGTGAATGGGTGAGTGAGATAATGAGGTGCTAGCCTCATTTATTTATACTAGTTGGCAAGTGTTGGAAAGGTGTCTCTTCACTGGGCATGGCCGACTTCTCTTCTTAGTGGTTAAAACCACTTTAATTAGGCTTGGGGGCCTACTTCTTAATTAACATAATATATTTAGGGTTTGACCAATCCACAAAAGGGGATTTGGTCATTTACAATGCCTAACATGATCAATCCACAAAAGTGGATTGATGTAATTAATAATGACTCAATAATAAATTGAATACTCTTTGCAGTTACAATATTTCAACACTTCCCCTTAACAACAAGGGTATTTGACAACATCATCAGGAGAGAGAGAGGGAAACAACATCAACAACATCATCAGGAGAGAGAGAGAGGGAAACAACATCAACAACATCTGGAACACTAACTGGCATATCTATAAATCATCGAAAGTTTTTCTCATCATCAAAATTATCATCCACAACAAGGAGCTGGAATGACATCATCATCATCTGTATCAACATGGATTAGTATAACACTAATACATCATCAAAATAAACAATAATCAACATCATCATCACAACACAAAGGCTGGAGCAACAACATCATCACAACACGAAGGCTGGAGCAACAACATCATCGTCATGGAGCAACAGAATGAGGCAGGTGTTACAACATTTTGTGGCACTCTGACAGTCCCTTAAGGAGCTACCTAGGAATCATAAGATTCCCTAGGATATAAAATCCTAACGAAGCTACAACGTGGTACTCTGGCAGACCTTCCTTACCATACCTTCAGGATCTTCCTAGGAATCATAAGTTTCCCTAGGATTATAAGAATCCAAACAGAGCTACCACTACTGACCACAAATAGCATATACATGCACAAGTACTCTAACAAACCGTCCTTACCAGACCTTTGGGATATGTCCAGGGATGATTAGTCCCCTAGGATATAAAATCCTAACTGAACTACTCATTGTTGATTAGGATACCATAGTATCATCAACATCACTCCCCCTTTCAAGGGAGGTCTTTTCAGACTATATTGAGCTTGTCTCGAAAGTGCTCAAACTTTACATGAGACAGAGGCTTGGTCAACACATCTGCAACCTTCTCATCCATGCTAACATATTGGAGCTTTATGGCTCCTCTCTGCACCATATCACAGATGTAGTGATATCATATTTCTATGTGTTTTGACTTTTCATGGAACACATGGTTCTTTGTCATCTTTACGCAACTTTGGTTATCACATAGAATCAAATAGACCTGTCAACAATTTCTGAATCCATATGGCTTCACAAATGGCGGGACATGCAACAATGTATTTCGCTTCTGCCGTGCTGAGAGCAATACTAGATTTCTTCCTACTCTGCCATGAAGTCATGGCTAACCCCAGATTGAAACAACATCTTGAAGTGCTCTTTCTGTCAAAAACACTTCCAGCCTAATCTAAATCGGTATAACCAATCAGTATAAAGTCTTGATCTCCATTGTAGCAGAGACCAAAGTCCAACATACCCTTAAGGTATCTCATCACATGTTTTTCAAAAACATGGTGAACACATTTGGGCTATACCAGATACTGACTCAAGGTGTTCATAGCAAAACATATATTTGACATGGTGTTCGTCATATACATTAATAATAAAATGATCTGTCTGTACAACGTAACATCAACCAATTCTGACGAATTATCAACCAACAACTTCAACTTTGTTTCCATGGGTGTGATCATGGATTTACACTCCAACACATCAAACCTTTTCAATATTTCAACTGCATACTTCCCTTGGTTAACATATATCTTCTTTGGGCTCTGCCAAACTTCGAGACCTATAAAATAATGCATTAGGCCTAGGTCTTTTATCTCAATTTCTGCAACGAGCTTCTTCTTACAATCAATTATGAGCTTTTCTTCTCCAGTTAAGAATAAGTCATCCACATACAACAATAATATAACTGACTCATCATTCATAACCTTGAAGTAAAGGTTAGAATTAAATTTAATCTTGTTAAAGCCCAAGCTCGTCAGGAAACTGTTAATTCTTCCATACCAAACTCTAGGAGCTTATTTCAATCCGTACAAAGACTCCTTCAACTTGCAGACATGTGTCTTTTTATACTCAACCTCAAACCCTTCAAGTTGTTCTATGTACACTTCCTCTTCAATGACACCATTTAAGAAATTTGTTTTCACATCCATCTGGTGTAACTTCCACTTCATCTTAGCTGCAAGGGATATGATGGTTCTGATTGAAGTGCATCTAACTATAGGAGGAAACATCTCTTCATAATCAATTCCTTCCTTTTGAGAAAATCCAAGAGCTACAAACCTTTCTTTATATTTATTTCTCAATACTTCCATCAACAACATGTTTTTATCTTGTATAGCCATTTGGAAGATACCACATCCTTGATCTTTGGTCTGGGAACTATTTCCCATACATCATTCTTTATAATGGATTGGTATTCTTATGTCATGGCATCTGCCCATTCTTTCTTCTAAATGGATTCCTCAAAGCAAGTAGGTTCCTTCTCTATTATATCACACATCAAAGCCATATAACTGGAGAATGGCTTAGGTTTCTTAACTTGTCTCATGGTTCCTTCGAGGGCACTATTATCATACAGTTTGTAGCTAGGATAGAAGGCCAAACTGGCGTAACAGGAACCAATCCCACCCAATGTCACCACGATGGGGGTGTTCTTTCTCTTTAGGGAGGTTAGGCCCAGGGGAGACGTCCCTGGTGACCTGCGGTTTTGAATAGGCAAAATGATAATAAGAATAAGATAAGGTTTTCCCCCTTCACAAGTCACCACCCAAACAGAAAGTCCTAGCTAAACAACCAATAATAAAGTAAATCCCTAATGAAGAACACCTTCCTGGAACAAGACAACAACAAACATATATATGCAAGCTATATTTCAATGGGTTAGTACTTCATAAGACTATCTGATAAATATGTATAAGAAATTAGCAATAAATGTTGAAAAAATCAATGTTTATCAATAGCAAATGAAAAATATAACACTTCACCAATAAACATTGGAACGATGTGGCATTCAATGTAACCAATCAACACTTCATTTAACAAATGCTTTAAACCACCATTCAATTGCTCATAAAGTAAAACATTGCTGTAATAAAGATGAAATATCCAATGATGACATCAACAACTTAGGGTTAGTAGGTTAGTCTAGGCTAGGGTTAGTGTAGTTAGGGTTTGAAATTCAAAGTGTTTGAGAGTATTTAGATCAAGTTCTACTTCAACGCTTGGGGGTCTTAGGATTGGTGCCTTAGGGTTTAATGGAGTCAATAATGAAGGATGCAAGAGTTGAAGGAGGCAAAGACTAAGGACAAGAGGGAGAAGTTTTGAGGTGTTACTAAGGAAAGGCCTCAAAATCAAAACCCTAGGGGAGAGAGGCTCACTCTGGTGTTGCTACAACAAGGCCTCGTGCTCTCTCCTCCTTCCTTAGGTCAATTTGGAAAAATGACTAGCTCAAATGAAACACAAAATCAAGACAAGAAGGCTTAATGAGGGAGAGTGTTGCTACAACAAGGCTCTTTCATCAAACCCTAAAATAAAAACGACCCTAAGTGTAGATAACCTAGGCCTGGGACGCCTTCTTCCTCTTGAATTCTAAATGATACAGCTAACATAGGAGAGGAAGAAAAAGGAGTGTAGCTACGGCTAGGCTTTGTTTTTCTTATTCAATGGCTGAAAGTTTCTCTATTAGGGGACATGAGACAAGGACCTACATGTGTTCTTGTCACCTATGGTTTTGATTCAACAAATTATAAACATATGCAAGCAAATAAGACTACAACCATTCATTTAAGAAGTTTTGCAAAAAAATACTTATAATTCATCAAGAAATAACCATGCAAACCCTAGTTGTAACACCTTCCTTCAAGAGAAACACCATAGAATGCCAAAACGTCTTCCTTCAACAAGTGCAACTCACTAAATCAACCAAATACCCAAGAGAGGGCACCAATTTCAGACCTCACTAATGAGTGAGTAAGTTTTGATGAAAAAATGAGAGTGAAAATCTCTCATTTATACAAAACCTTGACCTAATTTTACATTTTAGGTCAGGTAAAAAGGTCGACAAGGCCAAAATATCAAATCATACTATTTTACATTAAATTATCAAGTTAAAACCCTAAATAAAGCTGAAAGGAGAGTAAAATCCCTCCAAGGGAAACGTTAGCCCTTTTTAGGGCAGATGGGGTGTCCTGGAGAAAAACGTTATCCCTCCCTGGGCTTCTCCAACCTGCCACACGTGCCACTGCTGCCTAGTCTTCCTGCCCCAAACATCCATGATGCTGGGTGATGTCATGGTCAAGGTGGTGACGTCCTAGGCCTCCAAAGGCCAATGTTCCTCTAAGAAAGGGTCATCCCCCCTATGTCAAGCTATGTCGGGGTGCCTCTGGTGGAACATTCTCTTCTTCTCCGGTGCAAAGCCCCTGATCCATCTGTGTCCTGTCTCTGCCCCCTGATGGGGTCTCAACATCCATCTGGTGAGATCTTTAGCCCCATGGAGGTCCAAACTGATCATCTCCCCATGTGTACTGGTCCAAATGGTACCTGTCTGTCGAGCATGGTCCTGCACATCAAAGAGTATGCCCTCCGTGGGCCCATCAGTCACATGGATCATAGAAATGCCAATCACATCTCATCATCAATATCATTAAACATATGCATAAAATCTCTAATACATCTATCAATAGCTCAAAGATGTTACACAAGCTTGCTATACAAATCTGGGAGAAAAGACAAAAAGTCCTATTGGGCTAGTGCCCATCAGAAAAGGAGAGTTCCCAGGAGAAACCTCATCAAACCCATGTGAGTGGGTGATGTGGTCAAGGGAAGTCCAAGCATGTGGGTGCAGAGAGTGCTAAGGATGCAAAGTGTTACCCGTGGGTGCCTTTGTAGAAGGCGATATGTACCTGTCATGGATGCATTCTTTCCAAGCCCATTCTTGCCTTTATTCTTTTTTATTCTTTTACAGCTCTTCTTTTTTCTTTTTGTTCAAGAGCTAATCAGGGGACACTACCTTGGTGTGGTGACCAGTGGTGGTAGAATTACCCACAAGTACTTTCACATAAATGAAAGGCTGGCTTGTGATGAGACCCCCTTTCCCTTGGCCATGCAACCAAGAGTCACTGTCCTGGCGTGGTTACCAGCGGGTGGCAATGTCATACTGCTAGGTACCCATGGACCTAATAGGATGGCTCATGATGAGACCCCCTATCCTCTGACTAGGTCTTGTTCTATTATTTTTCCCGGTCCTTCTTGTTTCTTGCTGAGAAGCCTTTTATTGCTTTCTTAGGGATCCCTGGGTGAAGCATCTCGAGGTTTTATTCTTAGGCTTTTATATTTTACCAGCTTACTTTTACCTTCTGGGCATTTAGCCCCTTCTTCCCACGAGATAAGGTGCAATATTGAAAATAGGTCAACTCAATGCCAGGACAAGGGGAGTGGGAAAAATGAGCGGGAAATAATATGAAATAATGGTGCTATGATGGGAGTAGACGATGTCTTTTCAGAAGTCCCCCCAGTGGAAAACCAAAACCTATGGACAAAGGCTTCCTAGGACATCCTGACAATCCCCCCAGACATGGTCAAGTGGGAAAATGTAAGATCCAAGAAATTGTTAGAAACAAAAGGAATCAGACGCATATATTTAAAGTTTTTAATGATCAAAAGTGACACATACCATGATACCTGGACCAATTACCTGATGGAGCAAGAACCCTTTCTGATACAGGACCAAGCCGATGGTGATGGATGCTACTACTTCTGACAAGATAAGGATGATGGAAGAAGAAAAGGTGGGCTCTCTAGGGCCCTGCTCAGGTCAATCCTTCTCTCGGTACTCCATGTCTAGGACCCATGGGCCTCGAGACGTGATCTCATAGTTATCCCTAAAAAGTGGGGATAACATCTGGCTCCAACTCGGGGACATGTGCTCACCGTAGAGCGCATGAGAACCTCATCATCTCTGGCATAACCTACAGACCTGCTCGATCTCAAACGAAGTATCAGTAGAAAAATTGGGGTGGTAATGCCACCCTAGCATATATATATATGGACTGAAGTAAAGCAATCAATAGTGTAAGGATAACTACTTACCTGTACTTACCTGTTGGCCGGATGTGGGTGTAGTCAAACAACCAGTGAAGCCAATCCATCAATGTCCCACAATACCTGCCTTTGTGCTTCATCATAAACTAGAATAGTGACAAATCAAGCACAAAAATGACATGGGTTAGAGCATGTATCATATCATCGGAAATCATAAAGTCTAACTCATGGAGGCGGGTGGGAGGGATGAAATCTCGCCAAGTCCATCTCTGAGGGAAGTACTCAATCCACCTCTAGAAGGGGTCATGAAGAGTCCATGGTTCAAAATATTGGCTCAAAAGGTCTGCAAACTGGCTACCTAGGACGTCCTCATGCCCTGAGCCCTGGGAGGGGATCGATAAAGATCTAGCAAACAACTGGAAAAATCTCAAGGGAAAGTTGAAAAAATGAGATAATAGAATGAAATCTGTAGTTTTCAACCAATCCTTGGATTCTCGAGTTTGCTTCAGAGGAAAATCAATGCAAAAGGTATAATTCCCAACTACACCTTTAATTATACAACAAGGTAAGGTAATAAGAGGTGGCTGGAGAAAAATGTCATGAGAATCTCTCTCTAGGAAAACAATGTTCTTACTCCTGTCAAAACTTGAGCACAACGGTGGTTGATAGTCATATTCATAGAATAAATCCAAATGATCATAGGAGAAATCATCAAATTCCTCAAGGTATGACTGAAAATCATTAGGAAAGCATAGCATCAAGTCATCCTTGGGTGTTTGGGGAGCATCGGTAAAAAACTCATCTCCTTGTTTCCACTGGTCAAGAGCTCGCTGTGATAATTGCAAAGGGAAAACTTGGAGATGACTCCTTATGTCATAGATAGGATCCATATCATAACCAATTGCATCCCACCTATGTCTCCCAACATGTATGAACTCATCAAAATCAGCTATGTCTGTATCAGTATCATAACATGGAGGGTTGAAATCATTCAAAAGCTCACCCATCTCCTCCTCTTTTCTCAAATCATAAAGTAGACAATTACTTGAGTCTTGGAGAGGAGGGTAACTTACTTTTTCTTCTTGTGTATGAGCTTCTAGGAATTGGGCATCTTTGGCATGCATCACTGTCTTATCCTTGGTCGTGCAGCAAGGAAGATGCTCTTCATTTGGGGATTCCATTTCTCCATGACTCTCTGAATCATGAAATAAGGTATCATCAAAATCATGAAAAGGAAAGAAACTAACCTTATTGTCTTGTTGTTGTACAAGTGGAGAAGGCTTATGGATCGCTTCATCAAGAGGAAGAGGGCATGTTGATGCTCCATTATTGGGTTCTGACTCCTCAACTATTTCTTCAACAATCCCTCGTCGATCTATGGTTTGTTCCCCTTCTTCTTGGAGATCAATGATGAAGCTCTCAAGGGTAAACAAACTCTCTCCATTGAGAGTATTTAAGCTAAAGAGGCATCCTATATCAAACTAGGAGATATTCTCTTCAATCATTGCAGCCATGTAGTAAGCTTCATTGAGCGTCCTTGGGGTTATTTTATCAAGAGGGAAACTCAGATATTCCAAAAGTGTACGAGTAAAAAGATGGACTAAGTATCTCTCCTTGGGATGATGACTCTCAAGAATCTGATATAGCATGTTCTCAAATCTAAATTGGAATTCTCTAACAGTTTCATCCTCAGCTTGTCTTATGTGCTTGAGTTCTTATAATAGTACTGGGATGTCTTCCTGCTGGATACCCCATCCCTCGAGAAAAGTTTCCTCAAATTGCTCCATAGTTGTGATGCTGGCGTCAGGGAGGTTATCATACCATTCTTTGGCATTGTGAGAAAGCGTGGTAGAGAAAATTTTTAGCATAATCATCGACCGGGTAGGATAGGAAGAAATTCCAGAAGTTTCTCATGTGATAGTCAGCGCTCTCTCTATCACCACTAGTGAATCCAGGGAGAAAATTTATGTATTCAAAGGGCATTTGTTGAGGGTACCCCGTGATGTTACTCATGTCTAAAGGTTTGTAATTCCTGAGATCCCATTGTGAAGTCATCGTTGGCTTCGTCATCAGTGGGGTCGCCAGATATTTTTCTTGAAACTATCAAAGAAATAGGGAAAACACCCTAGTGGAGTCGCCAGGTAAGCTTGTAAGATAAAGGCTCTAGAGGAAAAGATTACCGAAAAGTGTCGTCTGAGGAATGTTTGACTCAATGTTCCCTGTCAATGGCGCCACAATTTTATCACACAGTTTGTAGCTAGGATAAAAGGCTATAAGATAGAAGGCCAAATTGGCGTAACATGAACCAATCCCACCCAATGTCACCACGATGGGGAGGTTCTTTCTCTTTAGGGAGGTTAGGCCCAGGGGAGACGTCCTCGGTGACCTATGGTTTTGAAGAGGAAAAAGGCTAATAAGACCAAGATAAGGTTTTCCCCCTTCACAAGTCACCACCCAAATAGAAAGTCCCGGCTAAACAACCAATAATAAAGTAAATCCCCAATGAAGAACACCTGCCTGGAACAAGACAACAACAAACAGATATATGCAAGCTATATTTCAATGGGTTAGTACGTCATAAGACTATATGATAAATATGTATAAGCAATTAGAAATAAATGTTGATAAAGTCAATGTTTATCAATAGCAAATGAAAAATATAACACTTCACCAATAAATATTGGAACGATGTGGCATTCAATGTAACCAATCAACACTTCATTTAACAAATGCTTTAAACCACCATTCAATTGCTCATAAAGTAAAACATTGCTACAATAAAGATGAAATATCCAGTGATGACATCAACAACTTAGGGTTAGTAGGTTAGTCTAGGCTAGGGTTAGTGTAGTTAGGGTTTGAAATTCAAAGTGTTTGAGAGTATTTAGATCAAGTTCTACTTCAACGCTTGGGGGTATTAGGATCAGTGCCTTAGGGTTTAATGGAGTCAATAATGAAGGACGCAAGAGTTGAAGGAGGCAAAGACTAAGGACAAGAGGGAGAAGTTTTGAGGTGTTGCTAAGGCAAGGCCTCAAAATCAAAACCCTAGGGGAGAGAGGCTCACTCCGGTGTTGCTATAGCAAGGCCTCGTGCTCTCTCCTCCTTCCTTAGGTCAATTTGGCAAAACGGCTAGCTCAAATGAAGCAAAAAATCAAGACAAGAAGGCTTAATGAGGGGGAGTGTTGCTACAACAAGGCTCTTTCATCAAACTCTAAAAGAAAAACGGTCCTAAGTGTAGATAATCTAGGCCTGGGATGTCTTATTCCTCTTGAATTCTAAATGGTACGACTAGCATAGGAGAGGAAGAAAAAGAAGTGTAGCTACGGCTAGGCTCTCTTTTTCTTCTTCAATGGTTGAAAGTTTCTCTATCAGGCGACATGAGACAAGGACTTACTTGTGTGCTTGTCACCTGGGGTTTTGATTCAGAAAATTATAAACATATGCAAGAAAATAAGACTACAACCATTCATTTAAGAAGTTTTGCAGAAAAATAATTACAATTCATCAAGAAATAACCATACAAACCCTAGTTGTAACACTTTCCTTCAAGAGAAACACCATAGAATGCCAAAAAGTCTTCGTTCAACAAGTGCGCCTCACTAAATCAGCCAAATACCTAAGAGAGGGCGCCAATTTCAGACCTCACTAATGAGTGAGTAAGTTGTGATGAAAAAATGAGAGTGAAAATATCCCATTTATACAAAACCTTGACCTAATTTTACAAGGCCAAAATATCAAATCATACTATTTTACATTAAATTGTCAAGTTAAAACTCTAAATCAAGCTGAAAGGAGAGTAAAATCCCCTCCAAGGGAAACATTAGCCCTTTTTAGGGCAGATGGGGCATCCTGGAGCAAAACATTAGCCCTCCCCGGGCTTCTCCAACCTGCCACACATGCCACTGCTGCCTAGTCTGCCTACCCCAAACGTCCATGATGCTGGGTGATTTCATGGTCAAGGTGGTGACGTCCTAGGCCTCCAAAGGCCAACGTTCCACTAATAAAGGGTCATCTCCCCTAGGTCAAGCTATGTCGGGGTGCCTTTGGTGGAACGTTCTCTTCTTATCCGGTGCAAAGCCCCTGATCCATCTATGTCCTGTCTCTGCCCCCTGATTTGGTCTCAACATCCATCTGGTGGGCTCTTCAGCCCCATGGACGTCCGAACTAATCATCTCCCCATGTGTACCGGTCCAAGTGGTACCTATCTGTCGAGCATGGTCCTGCACATCAAAGACTATGCCCTCCATGGGCTCATCAGTCACATGAATCATAGCAATGTCAATCACATCTCATCATCAATATTATTAAACATATGCATAAAATCCCTAATACATCTGTCAATAGCTCAAAGATGTTACACAATCCTGCTATACAAATTTGGGAGAAAAGACAAAATGTCCTATTGGGGTAGTGCCCATCGGAAAAAGGAGAGTTCCCAGGAGAAACCTCATCAAAACCATGTGAGTGGGTGATGTGGTCAGGGAAAGTCCAAGCATGTGGGTGCAGTGAGGGCCAAGGATGCAAAGTGTTACCTATGGGTGCCTTTGTAGAAGACGAGCTGTACCTGTCATGGATGCATTCTTTCCAAGCCCATTCTTGCCTTTATTCTTTTATTGCTCTTCTTTTTTCTTTTTGTTCAAGAGATAATTAGGGGACACTGCCCTGGTGTGGTGACCAGTGGTGGAAACATTACCCACAAGTACTTTCACAGAAATGAAAGGCTGGATCGTGATGAGACCCCCTTTCCCTTGGCCATGCAACCAACACTTCCCTGACTTGGTAACCAGCTGGTGGAAATTCCATACTTCTAGGTACCCATGGACCTAATAGGATGGCTCGCGATGAGACCCCCTATTCTCTGACTAGGTCTTGTTTTATTATTTTTTCGGGTCCCTCTTGTTTCTTTTTGAGAAGCCTTTTATTGCTTTCTCGGGAATCCCTGTACGAAGCATCTCGAGGTTTTATTATTAGGCTTTTATCTTTACCAACTTACTTTTACCTTCTGGGCCTTTAGCCCCTTCTTCCCATGAGATAAGGTGCAATCCTGAAAATAGGTCAACCCAATGCCCGGACAAGGGGAGTGGGACAAATGAGTGGGAAATAAGATGAAATAGTGGTGCTATGATGGGAGTGGATGATGGATTTTCAGAAGTCCCCTAGTGGCAAACCAAAACCTATGGACAAAGGCTTGCTAGGACACCCTGTTAATCCCTCCAGACATGGTCAAGTAGGAAAATGTAAGATCCAAGCAATTTTTAGAAACAAAAGGAATCATACACATATATTTAAAGGTTTTAATGATCAAAAGTTACACATACCATGATACCTGGACCAATTATCTGATGGAGCAAGAACCCTTTCTGATATAGGACCAAACCGATGGTGATGGATGCTACTACTACTGACAAGATAAGGATGATGGAAGAAGAAAAGGTGGGCCCTCCAGGGCCATTCTCAGGTCAATATTGCTCTCAGTACTCCATGTATAGGACCTGTGGGCCTCGAGACATGATCTCTTAGTTATCCATAAAACGTGGGGATAATAGGAACCATACTTCTTTCCATCTTGAATAAGTTCCCTTGCCCAAGATGAATTTCTCTTGTGAGAGATCATCATCTGGGGAGGTACTTGAGATTCTATCATATCACGATCTTCATGAATCTCATCATCGGGGGAAACTGTGACTTCCCTCACTAGTTCTACAACTCTGGGATGCACATGTTCTTCTTCATATACTTCTTCAAGATGACATCTCCTTGATTTCTTGAGTGCTGCATATTCATCAAAGGTTACATCTATGCTGATATAAATATGATGGTAACCTCGTATGTAAATTCTGAAGGCCTTGGAGACCTCACAGTATCCATGTTAAGCCCTAAATAGTGGCACATTACCCCTTAATTGGGGTATATTACATTAGTAATTTTATTTTATTTATGTCGGCTTGGGTCCATTAGTTGTAATTGTACCTCCTATTCTCCTATATATATCAAGAAGAACTTTTCATTTGGAATCATCTTGTATTTGGAAATTTATGTGGTGTATAAGGAGGTTGCCCCCTCAAAGAGGCTTATTATTTTAAATTCTCTCTTTTTCAAGGTGTTGAGGTACTTATTCTGATGTTGTTCTATGCTATATTGATATTTGGTTCTTACCATTTGGTATCGGAGCTCAAGGTCTTGGGGTTTCGCTGCTACATATGAGACACTTTGTCATTTTTGCTATAATGTTTTTTCTATGATGTTTCAGAAGGAACCCCTTGGAGGATATTTAGTATACAAATCAAGGTATTTCGAGTAAAACAATGATATCTTCTTCAGTGAGTATCCAAATTAAGTGAGACTAGTTTCATTAGATAAAAAACAGTCTGTAGTATTTCTGGTACAAGTTTTAGAATCAAATATAAGATATTTTGATCTTGGCATGCTTTACAAGTATGCTCTCCTGGAAGGAAAAAAATCAGCACACTGTGGGGAAGTTACCATAACTTCCACTTGGCACATCCAATTTTGATCAGACCCGTGGCATTGCAGAGAAGAAATATCAGAGAAATACAAAAAAATAATCTTCATACCTAGAAGGGATAAAATTTTGGAGATACAACATAAGAAAGATCGTCTAGCAGAACCACCTCGAAATCAAGGTTAAAAAGTGATACTTGGTCTACATGCCACCAAAAAATGGAACTTCTACACCAAATAAGCATCCAGACAATCCTACTTGGACTCTTGATGAAGGTGAATAAATGCGTAGGGACATAAATGATTTACAAAATAAGACAATAACAAAATATGAACTGCAAGGGATGATGGATGATTTAAAAAGGGAGATCAGGGAAGAATTGAGAATTTTCCTAATAGAGAGGACACATGAAAGTGAAAATGTATCGCAAGAAATTCATGATGAGGACACAAGGAAAATGAATCAAGAATGGAGAAACTCCAACTTTGGGTTGAAGACCAACCACTTTCCTAAAATCGATATGAGGAAGTTTGATGGAAAGGACCCAATCACATGGATACTTCAGATGGAGTAATTCTTTGATCTACATTATGTGCCAAATACACAAAAGGTACAAATTGCTTCTTTATATTTAGAACCCAATCAATTTGTGTGGTATCGATGGATTTTTTCTCGCAAATCACCCGTCACTTGGACAATTTTCATGGAAGAAATCATAGCACACTATGAGGATACAAGGAGAAATACCTTGTTTAGCGAATTGATAAATCTCAAGAAAAATGGTTCAGTTGCAGAGCACATTGAGAACTTCCAAAGTTTGAATATAAATTTAACATATATTCCAGATGAGCACCTGATTGATGTATTCATAGGAACTTTAACGGATAACATTCAACATAAAGTTCGCCTTTGGGAACCCAAAACATTGGAGAATGCATTCATGGTGGCAAGAAATGTTGAAACTAAAAATATGGCTATGGCTACTAGAAGGACCATTCCTAACATATATCGAGAGAATAATGTTCCTTCTTCTAAAACATCTCAACCTACAAGGTTGACACCTCAACAATCGGAGGAAAGAGAAACAAAAGATTTATGCTTTAATTGTGACAACAAGTACAGTAAGGGACATAAGTGTGGTGAGAATAAATTATTCTACATAGATTGTGAAAAGGAAGAAGAACAAGAACCATCTCAAGATGAAAACATAGAAGAAATTTAGTCTAAAGAGTTGAATCCCACAATATCATGTAATGCATTGGCTGGAATTAGTGGTCCTCAAAACCTCAAGATCAAATAATATATGAAAAAGAAAAAGGTAATAGTCCTAATTGATTCTAGTAGTACTCATAATTTCATTCACTATAAATTAGCCAAAGATTTCAATTGCTTTGT
This sequence comes from Picea mariana, assembly GCA_032191745.1. Classification (NCBI taxonomy): domain Eukaryota; kingdom Viridiplantae; phylum Streptophyta; class Pinopsida; order Pinales; family Pinaceae; genus Picea; species Picea mariana. The sequence continues at coordinate 54,622 of JASDQU010509159.1, read as the reverse complement.
ATATCTAGCATCAGAGTTTCAAGTAATGATTGCATATGGAGGAACTATCAATTGCTCAGGAAAATGAAATAAGATCAATATTACTATGGGGGAATATGTAATGAATAGTCTAATGATTTTTATACCCACGGCTGGTGTTGATGTCGTACCAGGGATCCGATGGTTACAATCATTAGGAATAGTGGCTTTTAATTTTCAATAACTTTTCATGAAATTTTCATTGGAAGGAAAATAAATTGAGTTAAGGGGTATCACAGGGAAACCTAGTAAGGTGATGAGCTCTACTGGAATGACAAAATTATTGAAAAAGGGGCATCAGGGTGTAATTGCACAACTATGCTCAATAGATGTTCAAACATCTAAGCCATTTATTCCTCTAGATCTCCAAGGGATCCTTGATAAGCATTCCAAAGTATTTGAAAATATTCCCAAAGGTATTCCACCCACTCGAAATCATGATCATTCTATTCACCTAATTCCTGGGAGTGTTCCTCCTAACCTTACAGTTACCCTTATGCCTAGAAGAGTGAAATTGAGCATATGGTTGAAGAAATGTTAGAGGTTGGCATTATTAGACCTAGCCAAAGTTCTTACTCTGCACCGATGGTGATGGTACTCAAGAAAGATGGCTCATGGCGTATGTGTCTGTTACACATTATTTTTATCATCCCTATGACCGTTAATGATGTAAACCTATCTGTTTCCTTCAGAGGGGTCAATAGCCAAAGTTCCTGAAGAAAGAAGGGAGAAAAACTTTTCCTGAGAAAATAAGTTGCATTTCCCTTTGTAAAAACCCTATTAAAGAGGATTTTCACATGCTGCACTATAGCTAGGGTGCGAAAATGCCTAGTTTTCACAGGCTACACCATAGCTAGGTTGCAAAGTGTTCATAGTTTTCTATATAGACAGGATGCGAAAATGCTCATACGTGGGAAAAACGAGCATCATCTCGATGCTTCTAGAAGGAGAAACTTCCATGGTGAGGTGGCATCTGAATGGTTTGGATCTTACTTGCTTTCATGATTTAGTGGGATCATTTTAACCTCCTCACCTTATCCTCTTCAACTTATAAAAGGAGATGAGCTCTCATGGAGAAAGTCAGCTTTTGAGCTTAGATTTTTGGGTTAGCTTGAATTGGATTGAGCTTTGGAGATTGTTAGCTTGGCTAGATGAGCCACTTTGTCAAAATAGATTGTGAATATTATTAGATCGATGCTCTCAGAATTCTTGGAGTGGAAGTGTGTGGGGAACGAAGGATAGTTGGAAGGGACCTTAAGACATCAAGGCCATGGTTGTAATCTCTCTTTCACATTTAATATGATACAATAATATGATTTTTTCCTATAAAGCTTGTTGTGTTTTATTGTATGATTCCTTGATCACATACATAGGTTTATATTGAGTTTATGCTATTACTATCACTTTGGTTGGTTGCGTTCTTTTGCAGGTTTATCATTGTATGGGTGTTGGAACGGAGCTAGGATGGCGATGGCGAGAGGAAGCGACATTTAAATGGTATGTCACCTATCCCTCTTTAGTTAGTAAATTCGATATCTAAAAATTAAGGAAAGCATCATGTTCTGGTGTGTTTTGTTCTAAATCTAGGTGGATCTAGGGAGATCAGTTAGTGTCAGCACCTACTGATTTATCCATTAACAAAATTGGCGACTCCACTGGGGAACGGATTGTTTCCTAGTTAGTCTAGTTTCCCTTGCTTTGATTACTTGATTTCTGGTCTCTGAGCCTGTAGGAGATCCATCCAGACTCTCTGTATCTGAAAGTTCACTTAGATTTTTTGTCCTTTTTCCAAAATCTCTTTGATTACAAACTGTCTCGCACTGTACCTGTCTCGAGTCTTCGAAAACCCTTGATTTTCACACCCCACTGTTTAAACCAGTGCGACCTGTTCGCACCCTACCTGTGTCTAGACTGCAAAAATACGCGATTTTCACACTGCACCCCACTACTAGGCTGCGAACTCGTTTGTAATTTTTTTTTGGATTGGGTCTTGTTATCTTTTGATGCCCAGTTTTTCTTTGATCAGCTGGATTGAAATTTCGGAGCCTATATTGATCTGTATTTCTTGCTTTATATTATATTGGGGGTATCCTTGCATTTGAAGTAGTGAAATTGCATGATTCTTGGCATTTTTTGGTCTTAAATCGTGTATTGGTATACAGTCTCTTTGAATCATTTCTTGAAGATATTGATATTGATGAGTTTTAAAATTTTGGGACATCATGCATATGGGAATGATAAATGTTTTCTCCTTCTCGTATCATAGCTTTCCTCAAAATGAAAAGATTGCATCTTCATCTCTTTGCATAACTTTCGAGTCGGTCAAAACACCATATTGTCCACGCCATTTTCTTTTTGAGTAAAAACAACCTTAAAAAATAAAGCGCTTATAAAAATTGATTAGACATTTTTATATTTTTTGGTAGCAAACCTACATTATATTAGTTGTAGGGCTTTGGAATAGGTGTGAAAGATAACTTTCCAAAGATGCAAACAAACATAGTATCTTGTGATAGGGAGAGTTAAATCCACTTATTACATTTTGTCCTGGGAAGCTCTTCTCACACAAGGGTCAATCACGAGGTCGCATTAATACTGGAAGAGTTACTCACCCTGCTTTGTTGGTCTTGGTGTAGAGGTTGCGCGTATTATGGGGGTCGCTTGAGAGGTATACCCACAATAATGAGTGGAAGCCTTTCAAGTTGATTTCGGGCTAGATACCCTGCCTTTGCGCATGGATCAGACTGTCGACTGTTTCCTCAGGCATCACTGTAGTGATTGGTAACCTTAGTGGCCTATCTCTTTAGGATCTTTACACAAGGTGACTGTGGAGGGGAAAGTCTTCACAGTACCTGGAATCGACATTAGCCAAACTCACTTGGACTCCTTGGAGGGTATACCCATGATTATGTGTGGGAGCTTGCACCAAGGCATAAGTCCGTTAAGCAGGTCATCAACGTAACTTTTTCCCCCGCTCTATCTCATCCCCTTCTTACTTTGTTCCCACGACGTTGGATTTCACCACCAACTAGTGTGCTCATTGTGAGAAGGTTTTGTTTGCTTGTTTGATTACTAGATTTTTAACGTGTGATGTTTGTTTTCCCTAGTGGACTCTAGATTGGATCTTTATTTTTATGGCATCGGTTCTCGGAATGACCAATGAAGGAACTCCTTTTCCAGGAGAACCTTTTGTTTTTCCTTCTTACAGAAACATTGGTCCTCCTCATATTGCTACTTTGAGCCTTCTAGGTTTCACAATTGGATTACTGGTATGGTTGTTTTCCACTCAGGTAATTCCGAATGAAGTTAGTGCTTTGGTCACAAGAACTTCCCCTCAAGAGCATCAACCTCATGTTGATCCTTCACCTTCTTCACTAGTAAGGTCTTCTTCGCCTTCTTTGCTTGTAAGGTCGCCTTTCATTTCATCTTCTTCATCGAGTGAAAGTTCTGAAGCTAGTAACCCGGTGAATAATAAGAAGAAGAAAATAAAGATTAAGAAGAAGAATGATAAACAAGGGTCAAAACCTCCAACCACTGTCAAACATGGTGGAAAACAACCGGTTACTGTTAATCATGTTGAGAGTGTTGATGATGTCAAGATCACCCAAACAACTCGTAAGCCCAAGTACCCTTGTAGGCTTTATAAGGGTAGCCATATTCTTAAGGATTGCCCTAGTCTATCCAAGGTTATAGAATTACGGTCTACATACCCTGACCAACCCATGTTGTCCGTCTCTGAACAACATGCTCATGACCTCCTGTCAACTAGTCACGATACCGTTGGGAAGAAGAAAAGTAGAGTCAAGTTCCCATGTATGTTATGAAAAGGGAGTCATCTAACTCACTTTTTCCCTCGTATGGACAAAGCCTCGAAATTATTGGAAGACATG
>JASDQU010509159.1:13375-38762 GCA_032191745.1 Picea mariana | reverse complement strand
ACTCTCATTCAAAGGTTGCAGCAGGATTCCAGTGCATCAGATACATTTACATGGAAAAATGATTCACTATGGTACAAAGATCACTTATATTTATGTAAGAAATTCCAACTCAAACAAAAGGTACTATTGGAATTGCACACCTCTTCGGTAGGAGGGCACTCAATATTTTTGAAATCCTACCATAGGGTCAAGAAGGATTTTTTTTGGGATGGCCTTAAAACTGATGTTCAAAGGTTTGTGGCAGAATGTTTGGTTTGCCAATAAAATAAAAGGTGGAAACGATTAAGACCCCAAGTCTTTTACAACCATTAGCCATCCCCAGTTAGCGCTGGGAGGAGGTTTCCATGGATTTCATCATAGGGTTACCGAAGTTTGAAGGAAAAAATGTCATCATGGTGATTGTTGATAGACTGACCAAGTATTTTGTGCACTCTCTCATCCCTTCAAATCCAGTACAGTTTCCACCGCATTCATGGAGATAGTTCAAAATCTACATGGAATCCCAAAGATTATTGTAAGTGACAGAGATCCTATATTCATTGGACATTTTTGGACATAATTATTTTCTTGTTTGGGTACTCAATTGGCTCATAGCTCATCCTATCATCCTCAATATGATGGACAAACCGAGATAGTGAACAAATGTCTGGAAGGCTACCTTTGCTGCTTTGTCTTTGATAAACAAACACAATGGTTCAAATGGTTACCCTTGACAAAATGGTGGTATAACACTTCCTTTCATACTGCAACAAAAATGACAACATTTATGGAACTCTATGGATACCACCCTCCTTCCATCACTTCTTCTCTAAAAGAAAAATCTAAGGTTCAATAAGTGGAAGATCACATCGAGAATCAACAACAAGTTCTCCAAATCTTAAAGGATAACCTGACCATGGAACATAATCGCATGAAACAACAAGCAAATCAACATCGTAGTGAAATAATTTTTGAAGTACGTGTTTGGGTGCTTTTAAGACTACAACGATACAAACAGATGTCTCTCAAGCAAGCCAAGAAGGATAATAAATTATCACCAAAGTACTATGGCCCTTATAAGGTGTTGCAAAATATTGGTACTATGGCATATAAATTGGAGTTGCCTGCATCTTCACATGTACACCCAGTTTTCCATGTTTCATGCTTAAAGAAGGTTATATGTGACAAGATCCCAGTTCAAACTATATTTTCATAACTTTACGAGGAAGTAAAAATCATATTGGAGCATGAAGCTATCACTAACACTAGGATTCACCAGCTGAGGAATAGATCCATTTCAGAGTATCTCATTAAGTGGAGGAAACTGCCTGCTGAAGATTCCATAAGCATCCATAATTACTCAAGCATTGCAAAAAACACTTGGATGAAGGGGAGGGGCATGCTAATCCCTAAATAGTGATACATTACTCCTTAATTGGGGCATACTACATTAGTAATGTTATTTTATTTATGTCAGCTTGGGTCCATTAGTTGTAATTGTACCTCCTAGTCTCCTATATATACCAAGGAGACCTTTTCTTTTGGAGTCATCTTGTATTTGGAAATTTATGTGGTGTATAAGGAGGTTGCCCCCTTGAAGAGGCTTATTATATGAAATTCTCTCTTTTTCAAGGCATTGAGTACTTATTCTGAGGTTTTTCTATGCTATGTTGATATTTGGTTCTTAACAATCCAACAAATATTCCCTTCTTTTCTGAAGGGCCTAGATTGGTTCTCTTCTCTTTAGGAATGTGTATAAATACTGGACAACCATATATTTTGAGATGACTTACTTCTGGCTTCTTTTCGGAGGACATCTCTTCAGGGGTTTTGAACCCAAGTGCACTATGGGATAATATGTTTTGTACATACATTGTTGTTCTTGCTGCTTCTTCCCATAAGTGCATTGGAAGATATTGATCGTGGATCATGGTCTTCACTGCTCCCATTATAGTTCTGTTCTTTCTTTCTACTATACCATTTTGTTGAGGGTTGTAGGGAGTGGTGAGCTCCCTCTTAATCCTTGCATCTCTGCAAAATATTAAAAAATCGTTTGAGGTGTATTCTCCCCCATTATCTGTTATGAGTATGTTGATCTTTCTTTCTGAAAGATTCTCCATCAAGGCTTTCAATTCATCGAATTTACCAAACACTTCATCTTTTTATTTCAAAAAGTAAACCTAGGTTTTGCGAGAATAATCATCAATGAACGACACATATTATACATACCCACTAAGAGAAGTTGATTGCATTGGGCCACAAACATATGAGTGGATGAGTTCCAAGACTCCTTCTGCTTTACTCTCGCTCTTCGAGAAATGATTATTTATCTTCTTTCCTTGTGCACATCCCTTGCACACACCTTCATGATCAACTTTGAATTTTGGTAGACTTGTGACTACCTTGCTCACATATGGTAATGCCTTGTGTTGAAGAAAAGATATGTAATAATCTTACTCAAGCATTTTTAGATCTTGCTTGGCTAAAGAACGATAGATGAGAATATCACCCTATATTTATAGCCATCAAAATTTGTATCCTAATTCACAAGTATTGATTACAAGTGCTTAGGCTGATTTTTTATAAATGAAAGATTGCTGGAAAATTCATTATTTATGTAATTTTCTAAATATTACAGATGCTGAAATAAATATAGAGACAGAAGTAAAAACACCAAGTCAATAATCAAAACAGATAAGACCTAAAAAAATCATTTATTTCATTCCAATTTGTCAAAAGAATCGTTCTCTTTACAAAATTACCTTAGAAAATTTTGGACTAAAGTCAAACTTAGATGTCCCTGATGAATCATACAAAAGGACTTCTGACAGAAAGTAAAAAACTGAACTTTAAAAGCTGGATTAGCTTGCCACCGATTGCTGCCCATTCGACTCTGCACAATAGCCTTTGTTAGTCATGAAATTTAATTCATAAATAGACAAGTCTACACAGACTATCAAAGATATATCAACACCTTAGAAAAACAAGTGTTTGAATGATGTAATTCAGCCATGAATCTTGCTGTCTACAATAGGAACCTCCTATCATAAAAAAAAATTAGGCTTCCAATGAATTAAGAATGAATGAAAACTGAATTATCTCAACAAAAACTCAAAGAGTAGACCTTATTATGCTTCTCCTTCTATTCTTCTCTTGTTCCTCCTTTTCCATTTGCCTTTAAACAATTTAGAATTAGTTGAAGTAGTTGAACTACTTATTTAGTTAAGTTAACTAAAACTCAACTAACTTTTTAGTTAAGGGGGAAAAGTAATAAAATCACAATAAGGGTTTTTAATAAATAATAACTAGTAGGTGGGACCCTTTGTGACTCCCTTTAATTCTTTAACAATCATAACACAACTAGTTAATCAAACAAAACATCCCTCCTTGTGACTCCCATCATCACTTTCATATTTTGACAATTTATATCAATGATAATTGAAATTATTTCCAAAAATATATTACCCATATTTCCAAAAAAGAGTGTGCTATCCAAAAATTCAGAAGTCAGCTGTTTTCAATCAATAAATAAAAACACTTAAAATCCATATTTTCCGCTTTGTGAGACAATCTTTCCTTTGTTGTTGCTGTCACCTTTTGATCTCTCTGAATTTGCCTTAGGCTGTGTGGAGCCTTTAGGCATAATCTCATTGATCACATGAGAGCAATCATCCCTCAAATGCATGCAGGAGAACACATATTTGGCAGAGTCATTTGAGGGTGAGGAGGGGGCAACAACGAATTTTCCTTTGTTAGGAGCATGGTGGGTCTCAGTTAACCTTTTACTTGCATGGGAAGACTCTACTGGTGAGTGGACAGGGGAATCTTGGACTATTTGATTAACAGGTGGAGGAGCATGTAGAGATAAGTTAGGCCAGCCACGATGTTGGGAGACTGTCGGGTGGACAATCTCTTGCCATCCGTCGTTTTTCAGGGACTTCAGGTTGCAGTGAGACATGAGGAGGCACTGGAATACCAGGGACATGCAGGTCTTGGAAGAGAGGTCTTTCAGGCCTAGGTTGTACCACTCCTTGTCCAATCCAGTTAAAAAATAATCTTGGAATAGCTAGCCTAAGTCTTGTGAGTCTGCATCAAAGTGTATAGAGAACCTTGGCATTTTAGGGCCCCTGTGCCAATTTACTCTTCCTCTGTTACCCCGACCATGGCTATCTCTGCTGAAAAATATGATTCCTGTATGCATTATTGATTAACAAATAGTTTCTTCAACAACCATACATGATGAATCTTTTAAAATATGAAACAAAGTTTGGCTCAACAACATATCAGACTCATGCAATTCAATTCATACAAATTGCTTAATAGTTTTCAATGAGCAGGGGGTGAACAAGGGTTCTGAGATATGCGAGTGATTGTATTGAGAGAAAAGTGTTAAAATGAGGGGGAATAGATCATTATTACTGCTCACAAACATCAAACAATCAATTGTATCAAAAGAACATTTAATTGTAATTCATCCCTATGCAATCTCTTTAATTGTCATAATACATAATTTAACTTAACCATAATTAAATTTTAAGAACAGGGAGTGGATAGTGAATATGGGAAGGTGAGGGGAGTTGTAATGTGTGAAGAGTGAAACAATGGTAGGGAAAAAAATGAGTACTGTTCAAAAAATCCGTTAAGTAATCCATAAAAACAGTTTTGTATGCAATACAAATGATCCAACACCAGTCAAACAATCATTGTGAGCAATTAAACCATTACTGTGTTAAAAATTGTTCACTGTCCCACATTTAAAATCTTCAAATTTTTTCATTAACATAGTGTATCATAATACTCATAATCACTATGCCTTTCAACCTTCTTGTTAATAGAATTTTTGTTTCTTTTATTTCTTTTCTTTTCATTTAAACAACATAAAAAATAACATACAGTCACATTGTTTCAACTCTGTTCAACATATAAAAATATTAACCACTGCCCATAATTCGTAATTTCCCAAATCAAACATAGACACAGGTCTTTTCCTGAGATGAACTGACTCTTTTAAAACTTTCCCGATTCCATTCTTTTGACAACATTAACAACTAAATTTGCAATGAAACAATACTACAAAACCTGTGCTTCATCCTTGATGGTGAAATAAAACAAAATGATACACGATGTCTCCATAAACCATACATAGTAAACAACCAAGTCTTAGTCATCAATTTTCCAACTTGTAATGATCCTGATCGGGACAAATTAAACACACACCCACCAACTTCAATTGATACCACGCTGTAGGAACAAACATAACAATGCATAACGAAAAGAGGCATCCCCGTGACTGTACATTATCGTTTACTCCCAATCAACCAATTTACTCAAAAACAAGATAAGTTATATATGCAACTGTCACAACAAAAGGAGACAACGACTATATACCAATTCCCATTTCCAATTACCCCATAAAACAGAGACGAGACAATCATCAAAGCCACTTTCAAAACCACCCCACCAACTTATGACAATCAACAAGGTACCCGACAAGAGTGTGACTCGTTGGGTTTATAAAAAACGTGTTCTGTAACCATGGACAAAATAATCAAGGGTTCTCTCGGTCACCAAAACACAGAGAGAATAGAGGTCGACCATATTAACATTAGGTGGGAACCTTCGAAACAAGCACGGTGGAACCGCAAGATTTTATAACTCTTAGCTTGTAAAATAGTGTGACATTTCTACACCAGGTAGGGTAAGAAATGATGCAGAGGAGAAGATATTGCTGACTGGACAGTAACCAATACCAAGACCACGCAGAGGCATAACCCTCGCGCTTTCCTCAATAGTCGAACCAAATTATACAATGTTGATGGAAGTGTAGACCCCATGTATTACCAACAACCCTAAATCATACTTCTTGGTATAATGGCCACCCCATAACCAACTGGGATGATGCCAATACCACAAAATAAGCCCACGACTAGGTGAAAAACCCACAAACATGGCTTTGGAGGATACACAGTTACCAAAAGGTAGTTCGAAACATACACAACAACCCCATAGAAACCAAATACAACCGAATAAGGTTACCATAAATGTGAGGAGGTGGCCAACAAGGCTAAATAGAGTGAAACCCTCCAATAAAATACCTATAACTACTAAAAACAATAGAGAGCCATCACAATTTCCAACACACAAAATAACCAACCAAATCACAACTTCAACCATCAAATTTTCCATTTGCAAATGAATAACCACACAGTCATTCCAGAGAAAATAACCATGCGTTTACACAGTTTCTAATCTTAGGAAAACACAAATCAACACATTACCGAGCCATTGTTCGTTTCATATACATAGTGAATTCATGGATGGGCAAAAAAAACCATACCTATAACCAATGCCTTTTAAAAAAAAAAGCAAGCTGGTTGAGCAGTTCCTTTCGGGCCTGAATCTCGGAGCTTGACCACAACAAAACCAAATGAAAAATAACCATGCTAGGGTGACGACCCAGTGGGAGAAGTATGGAGGGACGCGCATTTACTGCATTTCACTTCCATCCTTCACTCTATTCAATTTTGCAGTACACGACAACCAACCAAAACCATACTATTAATTCCATTTATTAATTCCATGCATAGAAACTTGCACATATTGCTTGCCAATTGTGCCACCCCAATCCATATTAACCATTGCCAAAACCATACCATAACATATATCAAATGCACCCAATATAACTCAATATAAATCGTATAGCCACTAACCATTGCTAGTTAGGACTAACACTAATTCCTTTTTATTTCATTTGCACATAGCATAACATAGTATAGTATAGTTTCTCTTCTTGGTTTTTTTTTTATAAGTCTCTTTCCATTGCTCTTGTTTTTGTTGTTACTAACATGTGTCTTGTGCAGGTGTAGTAGGTAATGAATTATGGCGACAATATCGAATGCAATAATAGTAAATATAAGCCATTCATAACATGGAATTTAGAGCTTAGAATAACAGAACCAACACATAAAATGCATTATCCATCTTCCATTTTGTCGCAGACAAAACCAAGATTGCATCATCCATCATATAGAACCTTGTAAGAAACATCGAAATAGCAGCATAAAAAGTGTGATAAGACTATCTCTGAGCCTCCAGTCTATAAGGGGGTCCCACCTACTAGTATTATATATCATTAGCATAGTTTAAATAATAGGCTTTAGCAATACTTTGCGGGTGAAATCCTCATTGCGATTTTAATCGTCAACAAACTGGCGACTTTGTAGGGAAATCTGTTTCCAACAGATTAAGAACTCAAAATATATGGTCTTGTAGAACAAGAACAACGGATCAAGAAGGTATAACCAAAATGATTATGCAACAGGGGGAAGTGAGCTGATTGAATGGAAAAATGATTGGGAATTAGGGAATAACTCATGAAAAATGTTAAGTATGAAGGCGTTTATCCCTGTGTGCATAATCATTCAACCAGAATTTTCTCTTGACTTCAAGGAGAAAAATTTATGGACTTGCTCTTTTAACTCTCAAATGGATGAAGAAATGGAAAGCAGAAGCGGGATATAACCGATTTCTTTATAAGATAACAGTGAAAGCATATAACAAATTCAATTATGCTTTCAAGGGGAACATTGTAACCACTGTGTAATCTTGATTGTTATTGACTAACAATGCCTTGCAGGAGTGTCACTGTGGTAGAACTGATCCAACATCTTATTCTTGACCAAAATTAAACTAAAAGATGAAAAACAATAAAATTCATGACAGAAATGGGACTGCAAAAATTAAAATAACAGAAATAAAATGACAAAATTGCAAAAGTAGTAGGAAGCTATTAAAAGGAAAGAATAATTTAAACCACTGTAAAAGCAGAATTGAAAAGCAGTGGTGAAAATGAAAACAAAACTAGACTACTAATATACAGAAAATCCAAACAACATTAAAACTTTTCAAGTTGGTTCCACATAGTGTTTTAAGTGAGAACTGTTAGTGCTGTAGGAAAACAATCGCTCCTGTACATATTTTAAAATGTAAGAGTTTGTATCCAGGACAAAAGTGATCTTGAAAGGACCCAACCATAATTTTTGAAATTTTGAGACAATTAATAGCCTTTTAAAGTACGTGATTAGATCATCAAGATAGATATGAATAATCTCGCTGATCAAATCATCAAAAGTTACCAGCATAGGTATTTTGAAGGTGGCACTTATATCAGATAAGCTAGAAGGCATACGTTCATAAGTCAAGGTACCCCAATGAGTAATAAAGGTGGTTTTAAATTTATCTTCCCTTTTTACCTTGATTTGATTCTAACCGGAAAAAACGTCAAGTAAGGACATCATCCGTGACCCTGCAATTTGCTGCAAAATTATTTCCATGTTAGGGAGATGAAAGTGATGTTTTATAGTAGCCCGATTTAATGTGCGAAAATCAACACATAATCTGATCTGACTGGTTGTTTTTCGAATATGAACCAAATTGGAAACCTATTCAAAATATTTGACCGGAAATATGATTCCATCTTTCAAGAGTTTTTTCAACTCCTTTCAAATAGTTTCTTCTAGCTCAGGGTTGATAGGTATTTTATTTTGCCTATCTAGTTTTATGCCTTCCTTGATGGGAATGGCATGTTGTATAAGAGCAGGATCAAAACCACGAACATCCTCATAAGACCAAGCAAAAACATCTTGAAATTCTCCAAGCAGCTTGTAAAACTTTATTTTCTCTTCATCAAAACATTGTACACCTATTTTAACATTCTTGGGTGACTCGGGTGTCCCAATGTTCAAGGAGATGGTTTCACCCACTTTCCTTTTTGACTCCTCTTCTTTATGTTTCTCTTTATTTCCTACATCACTCGATGAAAATGAACTCTCTAGAGGAGTCAAGCCTTTAGGAATATTGTTATATTATATGGATATAATTTCCTTGGGTTTATAAGGTTCATTTTGAATGAAAGCATAGTTGCTCTCATCACAAGGGAAGACCTTCTAGGATTCTATATTGTCAGGGATATTTGGACGATATAGAGATTGAAAAGTACAATCAGGTCTGTGTGGAAGAAGTTTCCGATTAGGAGAGGCTGCAAAAACAACTAACCAATCAACCATTGAATTCAATTCCCTCTTAACATGACTAATGTTGAAAGATAATAGGTTCGAGATAAGTGCCCAAACAATTTGGGTGTATCGTTTCATAAACTTGTTTCTAGGAGAGTATATCTTATGTACAAGGTTCACAACAAGCTCGAAATCTCCAAAAAATGTAAGGTGACTGCAACCTATATTATAGGTGTTTTAAATTCCTATTAATAAATCTTTGAATTCAGTGACATTGTTTGTGCAAGAAAACTCCAACCTATAAGAAAAGTTATGAATTTTCCCCACAGGAGAGTACAAGATTATTCCATCTCTGTTACCTTCACTAGAGCATGAACCATCAAATTGCATGTGCCACATACCATCATCTAAATCGATTTGTTCCAAGGGAATGTTATCCTCCTCAAAAAATATGGAATACACCTCTAGGTCATCTTCGATATAGTTCACATTAGGTTGTGGGACACTCTCTATGTAAGGTGAAATCCTTCCCTCTCTAAGGACTATGATGTTTTTATCATTCTAAGGAACGCATAAGTGTGTCCCATCGAGTGAGAGGTATCCACCCATCAAAGATTGCCAATCTCTTCCTAAGATGATTGAATAATTGCTTACTGGCATATCAATTACCTGAATACTAAGGGTCGTCCTTATTTCAGGGTGTGCACACAAAACTAAAGTCACATCTTTAATTTCACCTATGGTCGTTTTTTGTAGACTATTATAATAGAGCATGCTTATGGCGTTTTCATTTGTACAAGACAAGCCTAGATATTCCATAATAATATTAGACATTACACTTGGGCCCGAACCGCCATCAATGAGGCAACAATGGGAAATCTTATCCATAATCTTTACAGAAATATAAAAAGGGGATTTTTTTACAGGGTATCTAAAGTTATGTACACCTACTTTATTTACAGACGAATCCTCTTCGTTTACCTCTTCAGATAGGTTGGATACAACAGAAGCTTTTCCTTCCATGAATTGTTTTAGATGCCTCTGTTGTTTAGGGACGAAAACCATGTCCAGAAGGGTGGCATCTTCTTTGATGTTGGCCAACTGATTCAAAATATTGTATTTGGAAGAGGGGAGAGGAGGGGTAGTTCCTTGACTGTCAAGAACTTTAGGAACCTGAACAGTAGTAGCTGGCGAGGATGAGCTCGAGCTAGAAGAATTGTGGGGAGGATCATATTTGCTTTTGGGAGCATAGGATTTGTTCCTAGTATTGATGATCATGACATCTTCTAACTTTGCATAATCTAGGATAACGATGGTAGTATCTGGTATTTTACCAAATATATTATCTCTGGTGTTGTTCCTTACCTCACATGTGGTTTCCTCGTGGTGTTCCTCACAAAAGTTACACCAAATCCTAGGCTGAAAATTATTTTCAATTGGATTTCTAAAGGGGGGTGCAGAAGAGGATGAAGCTCCAGGGGTGAGAGAGGAGGCATTTCCCTTTCGCTCATACACTATCATACAATTATTCATATCTTGTACTAGCTGTAAGAGGGAGGACATGTATGCTTGTTTAACCGATTCTCCCTGAGAAAGACCTGCTCTTTCGAGTTGTTCTTCATACTCCAAACACGTATGCAGAGTGGAACTGAGGTTATCCATGGATTTTTCCTCGAGCCTATGATGATAGGGGGAAGGTAATGCATTATAATAATGCATGAAAGCGGATTATTTATGAGGTCGAATGAGTTCATGGATTTGATTGTATAACTTAGTGAAACACAAGTTGAAGGACTTGATGGTCTCACCATCCTTATAGGTGATGTTATTGTACTCCCATGACTTCTCAGCTAGCCTTTTAGGTTTCCCATAGGTGGATTTGAACCAATAGAATAAATCCTCCCAAGTAGACATAATCTTAGGAGAAAGATCAAATAAATCGACCAAAACCTTTCCTTCCAAGGAATTGACAAATACACACATGCAATTATCATTTTCATTGGCTCCTATGTTGTGACAGAAATTAGAAAATGCCACCAGGTGCTCATTTGTGGTGACAATATTATTCCCTAAAAACCTAGGAAGATTCTCTTTGAATTTAGGAAGTGGATGATTAGCAAGTGTTAAGTTAAGAGGAGAGGAAACATGCCACGGTGTGGTTGTAACATCTTCTTCAAATTGAAAAATCCCATATGTTTTGATAAATTTGGTGGGGTTTGTGGTAGATTAGACAAGGATATGGTGGCTATATAAGCTACCAATCATTGACGAAGCTGAAAGCTAAGAGGAGGAATCACTTCTAGTGCCACCAGAGCCACCACTAGATGCCATCTTGCGGATGATAGGTAAGGGAGAGAAAGATGAACTGGACGAATCAAACAAGGTTCTCCTTAGAGAACTTTGTTGGGTAGATAACATAACTTTCCTTCTTCCTATTTTAGCAATAGGATTAATTTCAGGTGATAAGCCTCTTCTCTTCCTAGAAACACGAGAGTCTAAGGACATGAAATAAGGTCAAATCTGAAGGAAAAAGAAGGTTATTGCTGATTTCTAGGATGTCTATGTCTAGCTTCCCAACATACTTGGGCACTAATGTCTCATTCAATTGCTGCCAATGAATGATTAAGCTCAGCCCGAGTATTAACAATGTTTAGAATGGTGTTAAAAAAATTTAAGGCAATGCCGGTCTGATCTTGAAGACCAGGCTCAATATTAGTCTTCCTTGCAACAGGTACAGTCATTAAAGAATAAAATGGTCAAAGAATCAATATCAGAAAAATAGATGTATTCGATCATAATCAAGCATAAAAATCAACCAGAGAGATATTGAAGATCCCCCTAGTATGGTCGCCAAAACAAATGTTAAGGAAACGGTATGAAATTAAAACATAGTGTGCTATCTAGAAATTCAGAAGTCAACTGTTCTCAATCAATAAATAAAAACACTCAAAATCCATATTTTCCACTCTGGGAGGCAATCTTTCCTTTGTTACTGCTGTCACCCTTTGATCTCTCTGAATTTTCCTTAGGCTGTGTGGAGCCTTTAGGCCTAATCTCACTGGTCACATGAGAGCAATCATCCCTCAAATGCATGTAGGAGGACACAGATTTGGCAGAGTCATTTGAGGGTGAGGAGGGAGAAATAACTAATTTTCCTTTGTCAGGAGCATGGTGGGCCTCGGTTTTTAACCTTTTACTTGCATGTGAAGAATGTACTGGTGAGTGGACAGGGGCATCTTGGAGAATTTGATTAATAGGTGGAGGAGCAGGTAGAGATAAGTTAGGCTAGCCATGGTGTTGGGAGACTGACGGGTGGACAATCTCTTGCCATCCATCGTTTTCAGGGACTTCAGGTTGCAATGAGACATGGGGAGGCATTGGAATACCAGGGACATGTGGCGCTTAGAAGAGAGGCTTTTCGGTCCTAGGTTGGACCACTCCTTATCCGATCCAGTTAAAAAATCTATCTTGGAATAGTTGGCCTAAGTCTTACGAGTCTGCATCAAAGTGAATAGATAACCAAGTTGGCCTTCTAGGGTCTCTGTGCCAATTTCCTCTTCCTCTATTACCTCGACCATGGCTACCTTTGCTGAAAAATCTCATTCCTGTATGCATTATTGATTAGCAAATAGTTTCTTCAACAACCATACATGATATCTCTTTTAAAATATGAAACAAAGTTTGGCTCAACAACATATCAGACTCATGCAATCCAATCCATACAAATTGCTTAATACTTGTCAATGAGTAGGGGGTGAACAAGGGTTCTGGGATATGTGAGGGATTGTATTGAGTGAAACGTGTTAAAATGAGGGGGAATAGATCATGATTACTACTCACAAACATCAAACAATCAATTGTATCAAAAGAATATATCACTGTAATTCATCCCTGCGCGATCTCTTTAACTATCATAATAAAAAAATTATCTTAACCATAATTAAATTTAAAGAATAGGGAGTGGATAGTGAATATGGGAAGGTGAGGGGAGTTGTAATGTGCGAAAAGTGAAATAATAGTAGGGAAAAAAAATGAGTACTGTTTGAAAAATCAATTAAGTAATCCATAAAAACAGTTTTGTATCCAATACAAACGATCCAACACCAATCAAACAAGCACTATGACCAATTAAACAATTACTGTGTGTTAAAACTTGTTCACTGTCCCACATTTAAAATCTTCAACTTTTTTCATTAACACAGTGTATCATAATACTCAGAATCACTATGCCTTTCAACCTTCCTATTAATAGAATTCTTTTTCTTTCATTTCTTTTATTTTCATTTAAACAACATCAAAAACAACATACAGTCACATTGCTTCAACTCTGTTAAACATATAAAAATATCAACCACTGCCCATAATTCGTAATTTCCCAAATCAAACATAGATACAGGTCTTTTCCTGAGTTGAACAAACTCTTTTAGAACTTGCCTGATTCCATTCTTTTGAAAACATTAACAACTAAATTTGCAATGAAACCATACTACAAAACTCGTGCTTCATCCTTGATGGTGCAATAAAACAAAATGATGCACGATGTCTCCATAAACCATACACAATAAACAACAACCACCAACTTCAAATTAAACACACAACGACCACCAACTTCAATTGATACCACGCTGTAGGAACACATAGACCAACACATAATGAAAAGAGGCATCCCCATGACTGTACATTATCGTTTACTCCCAATCAACCAATTTACTCAACAACGAGCTAGTAAGTTATCTATGCAACTGTCACAACAAAAGGAGGCAACGACTGTATACCAATTCTCATTTCCAATTACAACTTTCCAATAACCCAATCAAACAGTGACAAGACAATCATCAAAGACACTATCAAAACCACCCAACCAACTTATGACAGTCAAAAAGATATCTGACAAGAGTGCGACTGGTTGGGTTTATAAAAAACGTGGTGTGTAACCATGAACAAAATAATCAAGTGTTCGCTTGGTCACCAAAACACAGAGAGACTGGAGGTCAACCATATCAATAGTAGGTGGGAAACCTTCGAAACAAGCACGGTGGAACCACAAGATTTTATAATTCTTAGCTTGTAAAATAGTTTGATAGTTCAACACCAGGTAGGGTAGGAAACAATGCAGAGGAGAAGAGATTGCTCATTGGATAGTAACCAATACGAAGAACGCACATATGCTTAACCCTCACACTTTCCTCAATAGCCTAACCAAATTATACAATGATGATGTAAGTGCAGATTCTAGGTATTACCAACAACCCTAAAGAATACTTCTTGGCATAATGGCCACCCCATAACCAACTATGCTGATGCCAATACAATAAAATAAGCCCACGACTAGGTGAAAACCCACGAACATGGCTTTGGATGATACACAGTGACCAAAAGGTAGTTTGAAACATACACAACAACCCCATAGCAATCAAATACATATGAATATGGTTACCATAATTGTGAGGAGGCGGCCAACAAGGCTAAATAGAGAAAAACCCTCCAAAAAATACCCATAACTACTAAAAATAACAGAGAGCCATCACAGTTTCCAACACACAGAACAACCAACGAAATCACAACTTCAACCATCAAATTTTCTATTTGCAAATGAATAACCACACAGTCATTCCAGATAAAATACCCACACGTTTACACAGTTTCCAATCTCAGGAAAAGACAAATCAACACACTACTGAGCCATTGTTCATTTCATATACAGAGCAAATTCATGG
The DNA here is from genome assembly GCA_032191745.1 of Picea mariana. NCBI lineage: Eukaryota > Viridiplantae > Streptophyta > Pinopsida > Pinales > Pinaceae > Picea > Picea mariana. The sequence goes on along the minus strand of JASDQU010509159.1, from coordinate 24,052 downwards.
ATGGGCAAAAAGAACCATACCTGTAACCAATATCTTTAAAAGAACGGGTAAGCTGTTTGACCACACCAAAACCAAATGAACAATAACCATGCTAGGATGGAAACTCAGTGGGAGAAGTATGGAGTGACGTTCATTTATTTCATGCCACTTCCATCCTTCACTCTATTAAATTTCGTAGTACATGACATCTAGCCAAAACCATACTATTAATAGAATGCCATTAATTCCATGGATCGAAACTTGCACATATTGCTTTCCAATTGTGCCACGCCAATCCATATTAACCATTGCCAAAACCATAGCATAACATTTATCAAATGCACCCAATATAAATCAATATAAATTGTATAGCCACTAACCATTGCTAGTTAGGACTAACACTAATTCCTTTTTATTTCATTTGCACATAACATAGCATAGTATAGTATAGTTTCTCTTATTGGATTTTTTTTATAAGTCTCTTTCCATTGCTCTTGTTTCTTGTTGTTACTAACATGTTTCTTGTGCAAGTGTAGCAGGTAATGAGTCATAAAGACAATATCAAATGTAATAATAGTAAATATAAGCCATTCATAACATGGAATTTAGATCTTAGAATAACGAAACCAACACATAAAATGCATTATCCATCTGCCATTTTGTCGCAAAAAAACCAAGACTGTATTATCCATCATATATAACCCTTTAAGAAACATCGAAACAACAACATAAAAAGTGTGATAAGACTATCTCTAAGCCTCTGGTCTAGAAGGGGGTCCCACCTACTAGTATTATATATCATTAGCATAGTTTAAATAATAGGCTTTAGCAATACTTTGTGGGCAAAATCCTCATTGCGAGTTTAATTGTCAACAACTCGTAGTTGATGTGAGCTAGTCTTCTATGCCAAAGTTCACATGGATTCTCAATGGAATGAGTTAAGGCTGCAACTGGGAGACCTTTCAACTTGTATGAGTCACCTTCTTTTGTTCCAATAACAATTGCATATTCTATGGTTTTTCCTTTAGGCCACATAAGAATTTCTCCATCTATGAAAGAAACTCTGAAGCCTTTCTTATCTAAGGATGAGATAAAAAGTAAGTTCTTTGTCAAACCTGGTACATATAGTACATCCTTCATCTTCATTGGGGTTCCTGAATCAAGTTTGTAATTTGACTCTCCCACACCTTTGATAGGGTATTGATAATCATCTCCAAGTGTAACTTTATGGGTAAAGTTCTTTTCTTTAAGGCTAGAGAGAATGTCTCTTTGACCTATCATGTGCTTGGAAGCACCACTATCTATGAGCCAAGTATCCTCACTAGGTGACACTGATCCTGAGAGGGCAGAGATTAAGACATAGTATTCAATATGTTCTTTAATCATCTTTGTGGTTGGCTCTTCATCTTCAATTGTATGGGAATTATGCCTTTTGTTTCTCTTCTTGTATTCTTCTCTTCTAGCTAGATATTTTTTGGCAATATGTCCCATCTTATCACATTGGTAGCATTGATAAGAGTATAAATCTCTTTCTCTTCTTTGACCTTTCTGAAACTTCTGGAATCTCTTTGGAGGGTGAGATTCTTTATGTTGATGAGTCTTCTTCTGAAATTGAGACCTCTTCTTTCCTCCTTTATCATGAGAAGCTAGGTATTGATCTTCATCTCTTGATAGTACTGCTTCTCGGTTAGCTACTCTTGCTTATTCTTGAACACATTCTTCCCAAACACTGTCAAAATGTAGTTTTTCCTTTCTGGCACAAATAGTTTGGATGAATGCATCCCAAGGTCTTGTGAGACCATTAAGAGATTTCATTATGAGTTCATATTCATCTATAGTATCTCCAATTGCTTCTAGTTGTTCCTTGAATTGAGATATTCTAGAGAAATATTCATGGACTGTTTCTCCTTTATGCATCTTTGTATTCTTGAGTTGAGTTCTCAAGTTCATATTCCGGTTAATGTTGTTTCCTTCATACATTCTATTTAGGGCATTAAACATTTCTTTTGGATTTTTCTTTGAATCCACTTGAGGGATCAAGTGATCTTTAATTGAATCTGCAATGATTCTTTTGGCCCTAATCATGTCCTTTTTCTATTTTGCTTTATCTGTAGCATCTGTAGGTTCTAGTACATCTTATTTAATGAATCTTGCTAGGTCATTATCTTCAATAATGAGTGAAATCCTTTACTTCCAGGAACGTAAGTTATCCACACCTTATATCTTGTCAACAAGCTTGGTGTTTGAAGACATCTTGACCTGGAGCTAGGAAAATGACCAAAAAATGAAAGTGCTCAGAAATTAAATATGAACTTACTAGGAGGCGTGCTTGGCTGAGGCAAGTAGGTTGGTGCAGTTAGATTTCAAAAAATCCAAATTTTACCCTTTCAAATTTGACCTACGGAAATCTGGACTGGTACTTCTAGTATTGGTTCTGGTTTTCTGGTACCAGTGAAAACTAGGGTTTCACTTTCAGGGAGTTTTTTCCAAAAAAGTGCGCTCAAGCTGCCAATGATTTTGCTAGGCTAGGGCACATTTCCTTGATGAATTTTAGGATGAAATACTTCTCCAATAAAAAACACTATTTTTCTTGTATGGCAACAATGACATTTTTGCTTATCCAATGAAAGGTGCTCTCTTTATCTTAGCTATGATACCATGTTAAGTTTTGAATTATTATTAAGTTTGTTTTCAATTTACTACATAACAATATCATAGATAGGATCATTGAGAGAAACACAATCACAAGATACACAACATTTATCCTGGGAAACCCTCATGGGGGAGAAAACCCAACAAAACTTCCTTAATATAGATAGCCAATACAATGCCAAGACAATAAGCCAAAACACTAGAGAATATCTAACACTATGAAATATGCCTCTCTTCCTTCTTCTCCCAACTGCAACCCTCCAAAATTGCGCACTTGATGAGTGAATGAGTGAGTGAGATAATGAGGCACTAGCCTCCTTTATTTATACTAGCTGACAGGTGCTGGAAAGGTGTCTCTTCACTGAGCAGGTCCGACTTCTCTTCTTAGTGGTTAAAACCACTTTAATTAGGCATGGGGGATGACTTCTTAATTAACATAATATATTTAGGGTTTGACCAATCCACAAAAGTGGATTTGATCATTTACAATTTTCAACATGATCAATCCACAAAAGGGGATTGATATAATTAATAATGACTCAATAATAAATGGAATACTCTTTATAGTTACAATATTTCAACATAAGAGGCTACCAACTAATGGACGATACAAAGTAGCATCAAATTCAGGAGAATTACAGGTGGAAACAAGATTTACTCCATACTAGAAGGAAGAAGGGGCTGGTTTACAATCTTGCATGTGGAAAAGACGAAGAATATCACAAAGATACTTAGACTGGGAAATAAAAATTCTTTCATTGGTTTGCAAAACTTGGAGGCCAGGGAAATAGTGCAAAAAGCCTAAGTTTGTCATTTCAAATTTCTTCTTAAGGCTGGTTTTCACATGGTTTAAAAGTTTTGAGTCATTACCAGTAAGGATAAGGTCATCAACATAAAGAACAATGATTATGATATGTCTTCTTACTTTCTTGGTATAGACATTAGGATCAGAATAACATCTATAAAATTCGATGTCAATAAGAAAGTTGTCCATTTTGGCATACCAAGCTCGGGGAGATTTCTTAAGACCATAAAGAGATTTCTTAAGGTGATAAACAAGGTTAGAGTCATTATGGACATAGTGAGGAGGTTTTTCCATGTAGATTTTTTCTTGCAAATTCCCATGCAAGAAAACAAATTTAACATCCATCTGATGGAACTCCCATTTATGTGAGGTAGGAAGGGAAAGAACAAGGCAGATGGAATTCATTTTGGCTACATGGGGAAAGGTTTCATTATAGTCAATTCCTTCAACTTGGGAAAATCCTTTGGCAACTAACCAAACCTTGTGTCGTTCAACACTTCCATATGATGCATACTTAATTCTGTAGAACCATTTACATATGACAAGTTTTCCTCCTTTTGGAAGAGGTATAAAATCCCAAGTATCATTTTCCATTAAAGAACAATACTCTTCATTCATTGCTATATCTCAACCTGTATTACATGAAGCTTTCGCAAATGTCTCTGGATCATGAGTCTTTGAAACTTGAGCTAAAAGAGAAGAGGCTCTCTGGAACTATGAATGCGTCCAATGCTCATATGAAGGATCACCAACAAGATCACCAACTACTTCTCGTGTTGAATGGATCCATTTAGGAAGAGATGGTGCTAGTGCTAGTTCAGGTTCAATGGACTCATCTAGAGGAAGGTGAGCAGGTAGAGGTGGATTTTCATCTTCACTATTATCATTTGAAGAACCCAAAATATGAAAAGAATAAGGAACAAATGCCAAATGGATCTCAGGCCGAAGAAGGCACAATCACTGAATTAGGATTGCAGGCCACGATATTTTCATCGAATGTAACATATCTTCTAATAATAATTTCATTAAAATGTGGTTGAAGAAGTCTGTAACCTTTGACATCTTCAAAATAACCAGCAAATATACACTTCTCACTTTTAGGCTGCAATGATTTCCTTTTCTCATCAGGAATGTGATCCCATGCTATACTGACAAATACACATAAGTGACTTACATTAGGTTTAATTTTAGTCCATGCTTCTTCCAGTGTTATATTTTAAGAGCCTTTGCGGGAGTGTTATTTATTATGTAATTTTCACAGTTGATGGCTTCCACCCAATACTTTAGACTTAATCCCTTAGATTGGATCATACAATTATCCATTTCTTTTAATGTGTGGTTCTTTCTCTCAACAACACCATTTTGTTGTGGTGTATATGAAACAATGTGTTGCATTTGGATGCTCTGTGTAGTGCAATAACTTGTAAAATTATTGTTCATAGATTCTCCTCCATTATCTATTCTTAACCTTTGAATTTGATGTCCAAATTTATTTTCGACAAGATCCTTGTAGGCCAGAAACTTGTCAAAAACTTCGCTCTTAAGTTTTAATAAGTAAACCCAAGTACATTTGGAAAATTCATCAATGAAAGTTAAGAAACACTTTCACCCAGAAAAAGAAGGAGAAGAAAGTGGACCACACAAGTCACCGTGAACACGCTGCAAAGGGCCCGAGGCATTCCATGAGACACGTTTGTCAAAACTGTCCCGATGATGTTTTCCGAGAACACAACCAATGCAAACACCATCTTTGCATGAAACAAGAGGAAGACCATTCACCATCTGTTGATTACATAGTTTTTGCAATGAATGATAGTTTAGATGATCAAACCGCTCATGCCAAAGTTCCAAACATAATCACAAGATACACAACATTTATCCTGAGAAACCCTCATGGGGGAGAAAACCCAACAAAACTTCCTTAATATAGATAGCCAATACAATGCCAAGACAATAAGCCAAAACACTAGAGAATATCTAACACTGAGCAATACGCCTCTCTTCCTTCTTCTCCCAACTGAAACCCTCCAAAATTGTGCACTTGATGAGTGAATGAGTGAGTGAGATAATGAGGCACTATCCTCCTTTATTTATACTAGCTGACAGGTGCTGGAAAGGTGTCTCTTCACTGAGTAGGGCCGACTTCTCTTCTTAGTGGTTAAAACCACTTTAGTTAGGCATGGGGGATGAATTCTTAATTAACATAATATATTTAGGGTTTGACCAATCCACAAAAGGGGATTTGATCATTTACAATTATTGACATGATCAATCCACAAAAGGGGATTGATATAATTAATAACGACTCAATAATAAATGAAATACTATTTATAGTTAGAATATTTCAACATAAGAGGCTACCAACTAACGGATGATACAAAGTAGAATCAAATTTAGGAGAATTACAGGTGGAAACAAGCTTTACTCCATACTAGAAGGGAGAAGGGGCTGGTTTACAATATTGCATGTGAAAAAGACAAAGAAGATCACAAACATACTTAGACCGGGAAAGAAAAATTCCTTCATTGGTTTGCAAAACTTGGAAGCCAAGGAAATAGTGCAAAAAGCCTAAGTGTGTCATTTCAAATTTCTTCTTAAGGATGGTTTTCACATGGTTTAAAATTTTTGAGTCACTACCAGTAAGGATAAGGTCATCAACATAAAGAACAATGATTATGATATGTCTTCTTACTTTCTTGTTATAGACATTAGGATCGGAATAACATCTATAAAATTCGATGTCAATAAGAAAGTTGTCCATTTTGGCATACCAAGCTTGGGGAGATTTCTTAAGACCATAAAGAGATTTCTTAAGGCAATAAATAAGGTTAGAGTCATTATGGACATTGCGATGAGGTTGTTCCATGTAGATTTCTTCTTGCAAATTCCCATGCAAGAAGACAAATTTAACATCCATTTTATGGAACTCCCATTTATGTGAGGTAGGAAGGGAAAGAACAAGGTAGATGGAATTCATTTTGGCTACATGGGAAAAGGTTTCATTATAGTCAATTCCTTCAACTTGGGAAAATCCTTTGGCAACTAGCTAAACCTTGTTTCGTTCAACACTTCCATCTGATGCATACTTAGTTCTGTAGACCCATTTACATATGACAAGTTTTCCTCCTTTTGGAAGAGGTACAAAATCCCAAGTATCATTTTCCATTAAAGAACAATACTCTTCATTCATTGCTATATCCCAACTTGGATGACATGAGTATTTTGCAAATGTCTCTGGATCATGAGTCTTTGAAACTTGAGCTAAAAGAGAAGAGGTTCGCTGGAACTATGAATGTGTCCAACGCTCATCTGAAGGATCACCAACAAGATCACCAACTACTTCTCGTGTTGAATGGATCCATTTAGGAAGAGATGGTGCTAGTGCTAGTTCAGGTTCAATGGAATCATCTAGAGGAAGGTGAGCAGGTGGAGGTGGATTTTCATCTTCACTATCATCATCTGAAGAAGAACCCAGAATAGGAAAAGAATAAGGAACAAACGCCAAACGGATCTCAGGCTGAAGAAGGCACAATCACCGAATTAGGATTGCAAGCCAAGATACTTTCATCGAATGTAACATCTCTTCTAATAATAATTTCATTAAAATGTGGTTGAAGAAGTCTTTAACCTTTGACATCTTCAAAATAACCAACAAATATACACTTCTCACTTTTAGGCTGCAATGATTTCCTTTTCTCATCAAGAATGTGATCCCATTCTATAATGACAAATACACATAAGTGACTTACATTAGGTTTAATTTTAGTCCATGCTTCTTCTAGTGTTATATTTTAAGAGCCTTTGCAGGAGTGTGATTTATTATGTAATTTTCACAGTTGATGGCTTCCACCCAATACTTTAGACTTAATCCCTTAGATTGGATCATACAATTATACATTTCTTTTAATGTGCGGTTCTTTCTCTCAACAACACCATTTTGTTGTGGTGTATATGAAACAATGTGTTGCATTTGGATGCTCTGTGTAGTGCAATAACTTGTAAAATTATTGTTCATAGATTCTCCTCCATTATCTATTCTTAACCTTTGAATTTGATGTCCAAATTTCTTTTCGACAAGATCCTTGTAGGCTAGAAACTTGTCAAAAACTTCACTCTTAAGTTTTAATAAGTAAACCCAAGTACGTCTGGAAAATTCATCAATGAAAGTTAAGAAACACTTTCACCCAGAAAAAGGAGAATAAAGTGGACCACACAAGTCACTGTGAACAAGCTGCAAAGGGCCCGAGGTGTTCCAAGGGGCACGTTTGTCAAAACTGTCCCGAAGATGTTTTCTGAGAACACAACCAATGCAAACACCATCTCCACATGAAACAAGAGGAAGACCATTCACCATCTGTTGATTACATAGTTTCTGCAATGAGCGATAGTTTAGATGATCAGATCGCTCATTCCAAAGTTTTCTCAAGTCATCACTATGAGCAACAAATACTGATGGAAAAGATGATAACACAAAGTTGTCAAACTTGTACAACTTGGTAATATCATCAACAATTCTAGTTGCAAGAACATGCTGAGGATCTTTGAGATCCTTGATTACAACTTGGTGAGGTGAAAACTCTACAATTTTACCTTCACCCAAATGAGTGATTTTATACACTGATAGAAGGTTACAAGAAAGACTTGGAACACATAATACATCATTGAAATGACCATTTTCTACTTGAACTGTTCCAGATCTTACAACACTAAGAGATCTATCATCACCAAAAAATATTTTCTTGGCATTACATTTATTTAGAGTATAAAACATACCTTTCTCCTTAGCCATATGATAATATGCCGCAGAGTCAATAAGACACTCATCAGAAGAAGAAGAAGTTGCATTGAAGGAGAAACCATAAGCAAAAAGTGCATGTCCATGGGAAGTATTGGGTATGTGTTATATTATTTGCATGTGTGTGTGGGTGCGTCAGATTCGACAAATATCGAGCGCTTTCTAGGGGGGTCCCAGGGGGGCCAGGTATGGGCCCCCTTGGTTACGCGCAACTCCCCAAATTTGTTTTTGGGTGTTTTTTCTATTTTAGCGGTTTTCTAAATTAATCCTGGATTAATGGATTAGGGTTTTGGTATCTACAGAATACCTAAAAACATTTTATATATATTGTATGGTGAATGGTGAAATTAATACGATGAAGAGTTGAAAGGTTTTCTCCTGGTTAAGGGTTTTCGGTATAAATCTTTGTGTACTATGTGTATGAGCCATTGATTAATTTATATTTTTCTTAAGAATATATATGCATTTCTTTAATTCAAAGGTTTAAAACTCACATGTGGTATCAGAGCTCATTTTTGGCTCCGGAGGGATGCCTTTGTTGCTGACGGTTTGGATCGGTCTTGATAGATCAAGTTTATTTTGGGTCTGTGATAAACCTGGGTTTAGTGGGAGATTTTGCAGTGGTTATTTGAGTGTAGAAAGAGGAATGAAAAGCTCTTCTAGAATCGAGATAGAGAAGTTCAATGATAAAATTTTGAGCTATGGAAGCTCAATATGAAGAACCTTCTTGTAGACAAAGAACAATGGATTGCTGTGGATCTTGGTACACAATCTACTAGCACACAATTGACTGGTACACAACCTACTAGTACATAAACTACTAGTACAACACCTACTGGTATGCAAAAGGAGTATTGGGAGAAGTTGGATAGAAGAGCAAGGAGTACTATTTGACTCTTCCTGGTAGATTCGGTGTTATTGAATTTCTCAGAAGAATCTACAACCAAGGAACTATGGGATAAGTTAGGGAATTTGTATCAATCAAAGTCCCTGGTAAATAAGTTGTTTCTTCGAAATAACTTGTATCATCTTAGGATGGAAGATGGAGATTCTGTTACAAAACATCCAAATGCCTTTAATACTTTGGTAAGTCAACTTGTCTCTGTTAATATTACGATTACAGAAGAAGATAAGTGTATTAATTTGTTATGTTCTTTGCCAGAATCTTGGGATAATCTGGTTGTAGAAATTGGTAGTACCACTCAATCTACATTGAAGTATGAGGATGTAGTTGCATTCTTGTTATCTGAAAAGATGAGGCGGAAAAGGATGGATGGCCATAGTACAAATTATTTATTTGTAAGAGTTTATACTTAAGACATGAATCTTGGTAAGTCTTTGGGGGGGAGATCTAAATCTATAGGTAGATCTAAGTCTCCAGGAAAATCTTTGAGGAAATGCTGGAAGTGTGGTAAAACAAAGCATTATAAGAAAGATTGCAAGTCTAAGAAGGTTTATAAACCAAAGGGATCTGATAGTACCTATTCCACAGAGGCGAAAACCTCCACTGAAGAAGGAGGTGATGTTTACTTGGAATCTACAGGTATACATGCAGATCGTGATGTATGGTTGATCGACTCAGGTGCATCATACCATATGACCCCTCACAGGGAGTGGTTCTTTGAATATGAAAAATAAAATGGTGGTGATGTATTGCTAGGAGATGACTCGACAACCAAAATCATGGGACGTGGAAGGGTTAAGTTGCTTCTAAAATACGGAAGGATTAGAACTCTCCCTGGGGTCCTACACATTCCAAAACTAGCTAGGAGCCTAATATCTGTAAGCAAGTTGGATGATGCAGGAGTGGATACTGTATTTGGAAAGGGCACTTGCAAGATGGTACGAGGAGAAATGGTGTTGATGAGGGGAGTTCGGTGTGGAACTCTATACAAGTTGTTGGGAATCACTTATACTAATGGGTGTAAGATTTCTGTTGTCCCTGAGCAGGGAAATGAAGGAGACAAGACCAATACTGTCCCAGAAAAGAAGACCATGTTGTGGCATCAAAGATTGGGGCATATTGGAGAAAAGGGCGTTCGAACACTACATGGTAAAGATATGGTTTAAGGTATGTCTAATTGCAATCTGGATTTTGAGTTCTGTGAACATTGCATATATAGTAAACAAAATCGAGTAAGATTCCCATTTGGTGCTACAAGAGCAAAGGGGATCTTAGAGTTGATACAAAATGATGTGTTTGGACCTATTCCTATTCCATCCCTAGGTAAATCCATGTATTATGTTTCATTCATAGATTATTTCTCAAGGAACATATGGATTTATTTTCTTAGAAAGAAATCTGAGGTATTTGATAAATTTAAAGAGTTTAGGGATCTGGTAGAAAATCAGACAGAGAAGAAAATAAAGGTATTGAGGACAGATAATGGTGGAGAATTCTGTGGAAATGAATTTGAAGAATTCTGTAAGAAGTGTGGTATAGAAA
>JASDQU010509158.1:20856-39801 GCA_032191745.1 Picea mariana | reverse complement strand
TGTTCATATGCTATCGTTCCTTCCCGATTCCTGAGAATATCTTGAGTTGTCCGCTCCAAGGACGTCACTTGTTCTTCCCAACTCATGGCCTTAAACCTGGTTGTTCGAGGTTCATCTATCCTTCCCGCCACCTCATTCCAGTCTTGAGCATTTTAGGTGAAAATTTCATCTTCAAAACGGTCATGGGAATAAGTCCAATAGGATGATACCTGTGATGCATCTTGTAGGACCAGGCCCTTGGGATTGTGTTTGCGAAAACGGCCAGTTTTGAACTGGAATTTCAATTGGCTTAGCCCTTCTTTCTTAGCATACGCGATTTCTTTGACCATGTAGAAGCCAATATTAAGCCCATAAGGTATGAAGGCCCACTTCTTTTCTTTTACTAACGTGGCATTATATCCTTGCAGGATGGTCTGATACCAAATTTCCCCTAACACTAGTTGATCGAGAACATATATGGGTAACAAATGGGGTGCCCCTATGGCACCAAAAAACATGATGTAGGTCTCATGTTCATCTAGATACCAGTGACCTACTTTCGATATAACCTTTTTTGCTTCATCCGACAGCCTTGGGCACTCTTTCTTGAATAGCAAAGAATAAATGTGTGCAATAAACTAGTCACAGATAAGAGAATAGGATTTTTTGTACCTATTTTCCCGTACTATGGTGAAGTATACATGGACTGGGAGTTTGGAGGAGTGCCAGTTTAAGTTCATTCCAGAAAAAAAATTCCCGGTGCAGATTACATCCAGCAGATACGAGGCCATGTAGAAGGAGAGGGTTTCTCACTCTTTTGGTGTTTGGGCTTGTCATATACAGGTACTCAACTGTTTGGAGATGATGGCACCCCAATTGAAGCTCGTGCCTGAAATGGCCACCGTATAAGCTAGAGGCATCCAAGCCTCTGAAAACTGGGAACAATATTTCTTCACATGCAACCTACAGAGAATATCCATCGAGTATATGTATGGTTCCCTTAGATTGGCCATCGGATACCAGCCGGCAGTCCAGTTCGTGAATTTTTTGTCTTCCCTCCACCATGACACCATGATTTTTTGGGTGTCGTGTGTTGCATAGAAACTTCTCAACTTTTATTCCAACTCCTTGAGCTTCTAGTAACTTTGGACCTCTGAAGGCAAGAAAATCCCGATGCATTCATCGTTATCATCATTAATCAAACATTTTTGTGCATCAGTGTGGTCAATGAGCCACTTTAGGAGCTTAATGCAATGGAACACAAAAGTCCATCTTGCCACCATGTGTATATAGGCCCTACGGATATTTGGGAGGACATCATCATCAAGTCTTCTTGTATTAGGGTTGATGTGTGGGGTATACTCGAGAGGTTCTTCCAATTTGATTTGCTTGAACAATTCATCTCAGTGAGGGACTGCTACATTGGCTCCAATGCTCACCTCTGTGTCTCCGAAAGCCGGGGGCTGGATGAAGGCCTTATTGGTGGATGTCTTAATGAAAGGCACTGGATTTGGAGCAAATTCCAATTGCCTTGCAACTGCTAGGGAGGGGCCCTCTCCTGCTTCTGGTTCTTGCAGCTTTGGCGCTCTTGGGGATTTCCTGGTGGAGGGTTTCTTCAGAGGCATTATTCCTGCAATTAAAACGGCCCTTTAAACAGGTGTACAGAGCAGCATTGGTCAGGAACACATAAAAATGAAACGTAAACCACCACAAGTGGATACATACTTGTAATACTTGCTAAGATAGTTTTCTAATACTCATTGAACCTTGGATGCCTTCTTCGAATTGTTAGCCTCGATCTTCTTTGTTTTCTGAACTCCTTGCTGCACAGAATAGGTTCATATAGAATAACTCAAAAGAATGTAACGAGAGGGGTCCTATCAGTCGTATCAATCAGTTAATGCGAGTAATGAACTTAATTCAAAAAAAATTGTTGTCGGATCTCTGCAAATAAATTATAACTCAGTTGATGGTGGAGGCGCGGAGGGAGGTGCATTGTATCGGTAGGCTTAAATGGTCCCTTTTGATTTGTGCATGAAACAACAACTAATGCACGATATGCAGATCAACTAACACTTTAAATGCATCATACCTAACATATCTAAGGGCTAAACATCTCTTCACATTGTGTCTCTCTGGTGTATAGATCAGGGATAGGCTACTATCTTTGTGTATATTTTCATTAGTGTGCTCCTGGTAAATACTCCCGACACCGATGGTATCGGGGATTGGGGAAAGTTTAAGAGCGTAGCCTCTTGGCGGGTTACCATATTTGTAAATATCCGACGTCGAAATCGTTTCGAGAGTCAAAAATCGACGGTGCCACTCTTCTCCTTGCGTGATGCTTACTCTTCTCCTTTTTTATGCTGATGCCAGATGAATCAGTCTTCGGAGATATTCTTACTGAATCTCATTTCATAAAAAAGAGAGGGACTTTCATCTGCTGATGCCGATGAAGATCGGTCTTTGGTGGTATTGAATTTCACGAACATTTCTTATCGCACTTACATCCCCCGATGTCGAATCCCTTAAGTGTGTCCGGAGACGTTGTGACTGTTGATTTCTTAATTAATTTTTAAATTAGTCTCCTTTAAAATTAAGGTGATTCTTCATATGTCCAGGCAGACTTTACACAATTCAAACATGAAAACATAAAAGATAAGAACAGGTGGCAGTTTTATACAGAAATAGACAGTGCGAAGGACTAAGTGGTACCCAAAAAGTAGAAAATGGTCGTAGACCCCCTTTTGTTTTTTAGGGTGTGTTGAGTGCTCAACAAATGGCAATTCACTGGGAGAAAACAAAATCTCTTCTTCTTCTTTTTTTTTCAGTTTTATTGGAAGTATTGTTTTAGGGCTTGGCCATTTACTTGGAGGGCATCAGGTTCCCCCTTCATATTATGCAATCGATAAGTGCCTACCCTGATCTTCTCAGCCACCTGGAAAGGTCCAAGCCATAGATTTTGAAATTTAGAATGTTTCCCTTTCGTTCATTTTCTCTATCCCACTTTAGGACTAAGTCTCCTATTTCAAAGTTCTTTTCTTTAGCCTTATGCTTATCAAACCATCTTTTCACTATCTACTGGTGAGCTAGGAATTTTGACTTAGACTTTTCTCTCTCTTCTTCCAACATGAGAGGAGTGTTAATTCTTTGTTTCATGGCCATTGAAGGTTCTTCATTGGAACCTTGCGCTAGTTGAAGAGACAAAAGATAGATCCCATTTGGGAGGATGGCTTCTTTCCGGTAGACCAAAAAGTATGGGGAATTTCCTATAGCTTCTTTAGGTGTGACCCTATCGGCCCATAGAGCATTATGGAGTATATTATGCAAATTTTTTTGGTTATCCGCGACCGTCTTCTTTAATATTCTTACCAGGTTTTTATTAGTTAATTCTGCCACACCGTTTCCCTCGGGATAATAATTTGCAGAGTACTTAATTGCAATTCCTTTATCCAGAGAAAACTCCATCAATAGGGTGGAATAAAGTAAGCAGCATTATCAAAGACAAGAATAGAAGGGACACCAAACCTCATGATTAGTTGTTGTTCTATGAATTGGATTACTACCTTCTCATTTACATGAATCAGAGGAATGGCCTCTGCCCATTTCTTGAAATAGTCGGTGGCAGTAAGAATGTACTTGCACAGTTTTGAAGGCTGGGTGTAATTTCTCCTATGATATCCAACTCACACTGCTCAAAAGGCCTAGAGATAGTCATAGGTTGGAGTGGGACTGCTCCTCTCTTCTCCTTTCCAGTGCGTATCTAACAGGCCTTGTAGTTTCTAGCGTAAGTATGAGCGTCCTTGAACATGGTGGGCTAATAATAGTCAGCTCTCAGAATCTTATGAGCGGTGGTGTTTCATGAAAAATGTCTCGCAGCAGGGCCATCATGGATTTCCTTCAGCACTTTTTTTGCGTCTTCATGTTCGAGACATCTTAATAATACTCCATCATAATTGATTCGGAAGAGCACCGAATTTATAAGGCGATATTGCACAGATTTTAGTTTGAGGGCTCTCCTTTCTATAGAGTTGAGATTTTCGAGACAAGTCCCGTGATGTAGAAGATAATTTATACCCTTATACCAAGAGTCTTATCCTAGGTATATGTATGATAATTTTCCACACCATAGTTCCATTTCATTCTCCCATCTGGAATCTTCATTTACTTGATCCTAGTCTTCGGCTGCAAGCTTGCATAACCCTTGTCCTTTTACTAGTTTGGCAGGTTTTATATATAGATCAAATTCCTAGACTACTGCCATCCAATTCCCTCTTCTTTTCCCCATTTCTTGTTGGGTAAACAAGGATCAGACTGCAGAGTGTGGCACAATCACTTTAGTGTGATTCTTGAGGATGTAAGACCTGAAATGGATTACTGCCTTATAAACCGTGTAGGCCTATTTGTCTATAGCAGGATAATTGAGCTCAGCTCCTTGAATATTAGTACTCTTAAATGAAACTAAGGCTTCATTGTTTTCATCATCCTTCTGGGTCAAAACTGCATCTAACGAGTGGTTGGAGGCGAAAGTATAAAGGGAAAAGTCTCTATTGAAATTGGGACTTCGCAACACCAGGGCTCAGGATATAGCAGCTTTGATATTTTTGAAGGTGTCTTTTTGCTCATCATCCCACTTAAATTTGGCATCCTTGAGAATCATCTTTTGTAAGGGTTTTATGATCACTGCGAAGGCAGGAGTGAACTTCCTCACAAAATTGATTTTCCTGAAAAAGGACTGCATAGATTTCTTGTTATGGGGTAATGGAATTTGAGCTATGGCCTTAATACTTTCCGAGTCTATGTGAATCCCTTCTTGAGATATAATGTGACCTAACAGCTAACCTTCCTCGATGCTAAAAATAGTTTTCTTTGGGTTTAAGGATATACCATATTTCCTACACCTTTTGAAAATCTAAGTTAGGTGTTGGATGTTCTCTTCTCTATTCTTCGAATACACTGTTACGTCATCTAGATACACTACCACACATTTATTGATTAGTCCTCAGAAATCCACGTCCATGGACCTTTGGAAGGTCACTCCTGCATTAATTAACCCGAAAGGCATGTGTTTATAAGAGAAGGTTCCCCATTTAGTTCGGAAGGTGGTTTTTAAATTATCTTCCTCTGAAACCAGGACTTGGTTGTAACCTAAGAACCCATCTAGTAGAGAGAAGATCTTTAAGCCAGACATAGTCTGCAGGAGTTGTTCCATCGGCAGGACTAGGTAATTGTCTTTTTCTGAAGCTCTGTTGAGGTTCCTAAAATCTATGCATAGGTGGATTTCTCCCGACTTTTTCCTCACCGGAACAAGATTTTCTACCCAGGCGGAATGCCTAACCTGGAAAATGATCTTGGCATCTAAATTTTTTTTAATTCCTGATACATGAGAGGATCCAGGGATGGATGATACTTTTAGAGCTTCTGTTGGAAAGGTTTCACTTCGAGTACTAACGGGATGGTGTGTTGAATGATGCAGGTATCATATGTTTTCAAATCCCTATAGGACCATGTGAAGACATCCTGGTATTATTTGAATAATATGAGGTAATATTTCCTCTCTTCCTTATATATAGTCTTTCTGAGATTCACATTCTTCGGGTTTTCTGGGGTCCCAAGGTTTACAGTTTCATACAGGGGACAAAAGCTACCAGTCTTTTCATTTTTAGGTCCCTTAAATCGCTCTTTGAGATCAAACAGATTTTCAATATTATCTATCCCTTTCAGGATTGTGTGAGCCTTCGATTTATCCATAAGTTTTCCTATCTGAGGCTCTATTTTTGTTGGTTTCTCTTGGAATTCTTCATCGTCAATAGCGATATCTTTGAAATTGTCTTGGTTGATTAAGAAGTTTATAATATGTTCATCTCCTTCAAAGACTTTCTAATTGGAAATTTTATTAGGTACCGATGGTTTGTAGAGCAGCTCCACAGTGAATTGGGAGGCTTCATAATCCTCTAAAGGTGACAGCCTAGAAGTGGTTGTGCCCTAGGAGTCAACAAGAATATTTTTTTCTCTGGGAATCATTGTGATATTGAAAGTTTCAAAGTGCTCTATTAACCTATGCACCTCCTATTGATAGTTCTTCAGGTGAGGAGAATTGCAATGTATAGTATTCCTTACTTGTCTAACAATAATTTCAAAGTCTCTGAAAACTTTCAATTCTTTGACATTCAAATCTATGGCTTTCTTTAATCCTTGTACCAGAGCTTCATATTTTGCAGTGTTGTTGGTACATTCAAACTCTAGCCTACAGGACAGGAAATGACGTTTACCTTTAGGATCGATGAGGATGCACCCTACTCTTGACCCTTCTTGCAATTTAGATCCATCGAAATATAGGGTCCAAATTTGTGAGCGAGAATCGCTATTTTCGTTTCCCTTATTAGTTTCTTGCTCCCCGACCTTTTGTTCCGCAAGCTCTAGTGCAGGGTTTTGAAAGAAGAGGGTGTCTCATGTCGGTATCAGAGATTTCTCTTGAAAAACCAATTCAGATTTTTGGGTGAGGGGAACATCAGAAAAGAGAGGAGAAAAGTTTCCAAATTAGGAGTTGCAGGAATAATTTCCCGGTATGGGGAAATCTGTGGACGAGGGCTCATTGGGGGTTTCTAGATCAGTGACCATATGTTTCAGATATCTCTCCCTATCGATTCTGATCATGTTCTTGTATCCCTTCAGTGGTAGCCAAAGGTGTGCCCAGTCTGTACTGAAGTACCCGTTTATCTTTTCAGACCAATCTCGACTCAGTAATAGCCCATATGCCTCTAGGATATCTACTACGATGATATCAATCAATTGCACGAATGTGGGGTGTGTCGATATTCTGATCATCACATCTATGAGTTCTCCTATGACCTTCACCTGCGTCTTGTCTAGTTGTATGACATGCTTATCAATTTTGAGAGGCATGGCATTTAATTTTTTGCAAATAGACAAGGGCATACCTTTGTAAGACACTCCAGAATCTACAAAATAGTTATGAAGGTTTCTATTGAAGATTTTAAACGTTAAGAGGAACGGTGAGACAAAAGGATTTTCCTTTCTATCTATCGAACAGGTGTTCATAGTTGGTTTGCCCAGAGGATCTGTGGGAGAAATATTTATTTCTGGACCATTACTCACTGTCATTTTTTCTACTGAATTCAAATCTTGTAACAGAAAGTCCTTCTGCTGAGGAATCCTGCATATGTCCATAACTGATATATTGGATTTTATCTTCTTAAAATATTTGACTACGTTGTAATCTAGTTTGGGTGATTCCTGGGTATGAATGTGTACAGGCTTTTTACCGAGAGCGAAAGATGTTTTCGGGTGATCGAGAGTTATCTTACTTTTTGAGGCTTGGGTGGTGTCGGTATCTTTCTATCTAGGTGGACCCTTACTACGTGTAAGTATCACCGAAACTTCCACAGGTTGTTCCCAAGAATCAAATAGGTCGTCGGAAGGCATGATCAAGTCAGGATCCTAGATCAGCATGGTTGTATCTCATGGTGGTTCAATCTCTTCCTAGTCAGCAATATTCATGATCGAGTTGTTTGGTTGTTCGGTTAGGGAGACTTCATATAGAAACTAATTGGCATCAAATTCATGGCATGTACCCATTGAGGGCAGTCTCTTTCGGAGTGGTTTTCCCAATGATAGGTATAGAAAGAATCAAATGCAACATTCCCTATATCAATGTTTAAGTTGGCTGGGGGAGGTTCAATTTCTTTGAAAGGTGGGTTTCTTTTAAAGAAAGGCTTATAGGGACTTTGGCCTTGGTTTCCCTCTCCAACATTTCTCTTCATTTCTATGATCTCATTTGATAATTTCTTAACCATGCATCATAGATATTTTATATCTCCATTACCTTTGTTGGGAGTTTGTTCAGTCAGTTTTCCCGACAGTCTAGCCAAAAGGAGTCCTCTCCTGGGAGGGGGTTGGGTTTCTTTCATTACTAGAGATTCCTAGCCTTCTTTACATCCTTTCATTTGGAATTATATTGTCTTGGCCTCTTCAAAAATTTTCACCATGGTTTTCTTAGCGGCTCTCTTTACAAACATAGAAATAGAAGTAGGGAGTGCGTTAGCATAAACCTCGATCTGCAACTCTTGAGTTGGTTTTGCTGTGGGCTGGAATTTGTTCAAAATAGTAGTGAATCTTTGATTGAAATCTTTGACCCTTTCTTTCGAACTCATGGTGGCTTCGAACAACTCATCCATCAGAGCTCCCATAGTAGTTTCCTCTGCAAATTTATCTAGAAAATATTTATGGAACTTGGTCTAGCTAGTTATAGATCCTACTGGCAGATTAAAATACCACGTGGAAGCTGAATTTTTAAATGTGTAGGGGAAAATTCTGTAGACCGCATCTTCATGTTGAACATTCATGAGTCTAATCGCGAGTATGAACTTCTTGATGTGATCTTCAGGTAAACCTGAAGTCTCGAGGTCGTACCTAGGAAGCAGCTTCTCCAGGTGTCGGGGAAGATTATGTACTCATCCAGGGATGGCCATGACATCTCCGGAAAACCAAGGTTGGTTGTTCTGAAGTGGGATTTCCCTTTCTTCCTCATGGTTATTATTACCTTCCATATCTTCAAAATCTGAGTCGAACTTTTCTTCTTCTGAAAAGTCATTTGGCTCGAAGTTGTCGTCGGCTGTCATTTCGGGTATCAGATCAAGAGATTCTTGGATTTCAGTAATCACAAAATCTATTAAGTCTTCTACAGAGTGTATGAAAACATCATTGGGAGTGATAATGATTGGTCTTCTTTGTTTTTTTCTTCGAGGGAGGATGGGAGCTAAGGACAATGCACCGATCTGTCGGGCGTAGGCACTTGTGATTCTCCTGAATTGATTCACTTCCTCGTGAGGAAGGGAGTAAGGTATTTTAGGGTGAAAAGGTTCTTCCTCGAGCTGGGGTGAGTTGCCCACTTCGGGAGTACTCAACGTGTGTGGGATGTCTATTGAATGACTAGCCATGAATGTGGACCATTATGAATCTATAGGCTGTTTTAAATGCTATATAAAATATATACTCATCCATTCGTTCTCAGGCCCTCCTTCTAGCGACATTTTTGTTGATGGGTCTTAAATATCTTGACTCAACAGTAGGAACCAAACCCACCACCGAGGCCCAATTAGACTCTTAAACGTTTCAATATGGAATGGTTCTCCAAATCTTGCGATCCGGCCAATTTATCAATGGGCTTTGTGTTTTCTTATGAAGGCTCTTCCTTCAGTTAGGACTATTCTCTTATGTAGTTTCTCTTGGGTGGGACTGGTAGGAGAAATGCAAGCCAATATAAACCAACTTGACAACAAACCAGATTAAGTTTTAACTACTAGGGAAGAGGATAATCTTGGGATAACCCGCTGCTCAAACATGCAGACAATGATTTTATACCACAGGCCTAGTACTAATACATTAACCATGTGAGCATCCAATTACTGTCTGAGAAATTAATTACCAAGAAGAAAGCACATATGTAATAAGATAATGGCAAGCAAAATAATTCATCTACCATAACCATTCATCACATAATAACACAACGATTTATCTTCATCATTTAAAGCAAAGAACATCAAAACATTGCACCAGATAACTTGACAACAAAATTAATTGCTCTTACTCATTAATGCATCATTCATGAAATAGGATAGGAAGTAGTTCTTCTCCAAGTCCAATCACATGCATCTGATGAAAATCGTTTGTCTTTGGTCCATAAGAACTTCTTAATTCCTAGCAGCTTCAAAATCATTCTTAACAACCAAAAAGAAAGTGTTCTTACAACAACCATGGACCTTTAACTAATTGGTCGAGGTCTTTATTTATAATATAAAGTTTAACTAAAATTAACGGCTAAGTGAAGTTTAAGCAAAGCAAAAATCTCCACGTGGCGTTATCTTCTAACAGTTTCTTTAACAGTCAACCCGCGATATTTATTGTAAAGGGTGACTTTTCTCATATTCAGTCCAGTTGATAAATAGTTCTTCACAAGTTTGGTCCCATGGAAACCTGTGTTGTTCCATCAAAGACGTATATATTCCCCTGATATCTACTGCATGCGCTCGATACTTTACAAGACTGGAGTTAAAATGTTGTAGCATGGTTTGGGCCCTTATCAGAGGTTCTGCGAGTCGTTGCACTTTCCCTGGCCTCGCATCGGTCATCCTTGCGATCTCTTTGGTCCATATCAAGTCTTGTTTGGCATGCAACTTGACTATGTCGCTTAAGTCGAAAAATGTTTTAGGGGTGCCGAACTGGGGAAGTCCTGCATTCCTTCATTATTTTGTTAATTTTATCCCAGTGTTTCTTTCATCTGGTCCATTGCTCTTGGATCTCTCGGTGTGGGTCATGAGACATCTTAGCTCAGTACTCGGTTGACTGCTTCATGTGATTAAGGATACTTTTGCCTACTGTCTGAATTCCATGTTTTTCCTTGTCTCGTCCCTATTGGACTTCCTTGGACTTCCTTGATGTACTCAAGTATTTCTACCGCTTGCTACCCCCTTTCATACCATCACTCCATCTCCTTGCATGTCGCAAGTGCCATGAGAATGTTCTCCTGGAACTCAGCCATGTTCATGGTTAACAGGTGTCTTTCCTTCTTGAACTCGTCATAAAATTATTCGAACTCACCTTTCAGATACACAGTAGTCTTCATGGTGCCTCTATAGTATTCGGCCAGATGATGCAAGTGCTCGAGATCCTTTAGGGCGGAGGCTAGTTCCTTTTCGCCTCTCCTGGCTCTATCCAAGGTGGAATCTGAGAGGGCCTTTCCCACGCCGATTAGTTCAGTTGTTTGGGCGTCTGCTGTGTTGATTAAGTTCTCCTTTGTAGTAACCAAGATGGAGTGATCCAACATGATCCTTCTTTTCTTTCTAGTCCTCTGAATGATGGACTTTCTCTTTTCATCATAGGATATCGCATATATAGATGCTACCTCATCTACCAGCTCTAGTATCTACTGATCACCTGATGTGAGCATGTTTCCTAGGCTACCGGTGGTGTATATTTGTTCAATATTGGGCTCTTGAACTTCCTTGATGTGCCTCTTGGTTCCATATTCTACTTGTTACTCGTTGGGTATTTGAGTATTTGGAAGAATAGAGACGTCGTGTATAGACTCGTGACTTACTTGATCGTTGGTCATCGAACCACTGATTCCCTTTCACGGGGATTCTTTCTTTGCTTCCTTCGATTCGGGCTTGTCCTCCAGATCTGCTTCGATTTCCGACACATTGGGCCCCTTTGTGTCGAGGCCACTTTCATATTTTGTTTCCTCTTGCGAGACCTCCTTGTCCTGAACTTTTGGCTCAGGGGAAGAAGTCTTCTTAAGACCCTTTTCCTCTTGGACATGCACAGGGGTGTTGTGAGATGGCTTCGGGCTCTCATCATCACTATATATATGCATAATATTTCTCAGGGGAGTAGGCGCTTGTGTATCTATTGACACCCAGCCTGCCCCTGGTTGAATTGTCCCTCCCACTGAGGGACTGACCGACGATGTTGTGGATTCAAGGTTGCTTGACCTGTTGGTGTTACCGAGATTTATGGGACAGGGTTGCTTGGCTCCGGTGGGCCGCCTTCTCGGATACCAGTTGGAAGCGTAGGTGTTATGATGAGGTACGGATCATCCTATATCTACTTCATTAGCAGTTGGCTTTGTTGCCACAAAATTTCACCCATCCCCTATACAACTTGAATTTTAGAGGAGTCCCTAGTTTGTACTAGGGATTCCTGATAATCCCCTGTCACTTCGATATCTCCTTGGGTATTACCCATTACTTCACCTGGTTCATATGTTGTCATTCCTTACTGGGTCCTGAGAATCTATTGAGTTGTCCACTCCAAGGACGTCGCTTGCTCTTCCCAACTCATGGCCTTGAACCTGGTTGTTCGAGGGTCAGCTATCCTTGCTGCCACCTCGTTCCAGTCTTGAGCATATTTTGGTGAAAATTTCATCTTCAAATTGGTCATGGGCATAAGTCTAACAAGATGATACCTATGATGCGTGTTGTAGGACCAGGCCCTTGGGATCGTGTTTGCGAAAATGACCAGTTTCAAACCAGAATTCCAATTGGATTAGCCCTTTGTTCTTAGCATGCACGGTGTCTTTGACCATGTAGAAGACAATATGAAACCCATAAGGTATGAAGGCCCACTTCTTGTATTTTACTAAAGTGGCATTATATCCTTGCAGGATGGTCTCATAGAAAATTTCCCCTAACACTAGTCGATCGGGAACATATATGGGTAACAAATGGGGTTCCCCTGTGGCACCGAAAACCCTGATGTAGGTCTCATGTTCATCTAGATACCAGTGACCTAATTTCTATATAACCTTTTTTTCTTCATCCGACAACCTTGGGAACTCTTTCTTGAACAACAAAGAATGAATGTGTGCAATAAACTGGTCACAGATAAGAGAATAGGATTTTCCTAAAAAACATTCATGGCACAGATGACGTCCAGCAAATACAAGGCCATGTAGAAGGAGAGGGTTTCTTCCTCTTTCGGTGTCTGGGCTTTTCGTATACAGGTACTCAGCTATTTGGAGATTATGGCACCCCAATTGAAGCTCATTCCTGAAATGGCCACCGTATAAGCTAGAGGCATCCAAGCCTCTGAAAACCGGGAACAATCTTTCTCCCCATGCAACCTACAGAGAAGAGCCATCAGGTATATGTATGGTTCCCTTAGATTGGTCGTCAGATACCAACCGATAGTCCATTTTGTGAATTGTTTGTCTTCCCTCCACCATGACACCATGATTTTGATAGTGTCGTGTGCTACATAGAAACTTACAATGAAATTAGTGCTCAGCTTTTCTTCTGACTCCCTGAGCTTGTAGTAACTCTTGACCTCTGAAGGAAAGAAAACCCTGACGCATTCATCGTTATCTTCATTAATCAAACATTTGTGCGCATCAGTATGGTCAATGAGCCACTTTAGGAGCTCAATGCAAGGGAACACTGAAGTCTGGCTTGCCACCATGTGTAGATAGGCCCTATGGATATTTGGGAGGATATCATCATCGAGTCTTCCTGTATCAGGGTTGTTGTGCGGGGTATACTCGAGGGGTTCTTTCCTCTTGATTTTCTTGAACAATTCATCCTAGTGAGGGACTACTGCTTTGGCTCCAATGCTCACCTTCGTGTCTCCGAAGGCCAGGGGCTGAACGAAGCGATTCTTGGTGGTTGTCTTAATGACGGGCATCGTATTTGAAGATAATTCCAATTGCCTTGCAACTGTTGGGGAGGGGCCCTCTCCTTCTTCTGGTTCTTGCAGCTTTGGCACTCTTGGGGATTTCTTGGTGGAGGGTTTCTTTGGAGGCATTTAAACAGCCCTTTAAATAGGTGTATAGAGTAGCGTTGGGCGGGAACACATAAAAATGAAACGTAAAACACCACAAGTGTATACATACCTGTAATGCTTGCTAATATAGTTGCCTAATACTCACTAAACCTTGGACGCCTTCTTCGGATTGTTAGCCTCGCTATTCTATGGGTTCTGAACTCCTTGTCGCGCAGAATAGGTTCATACAGAATAGCTCAAAAGAATGTAATGGGAGGGCTCCTATCAGTCGTATCAATCATTTAATGCGAGTAATGAACTTAATTACAAACACACTACCATTGGATATCTACAAATAAATTCTAACTCGATTGACGGCAGAGGCACGGAGGGAGGTGCATTGTATTAGCAGGCTTAAAGGGTCCCTTTTGATTTTTGCACGAAACAACAACTAATGCACGATCTGGAGATCAAATAACACTTTAAATGTGTCATACCTAACATATATAAGGGATAAACATCTCATCACGTCATGTCTCTCTGGTGTATAGATTGGGGATCGGCTATGATCTTTCTGTATATTTTCATTAGTGTGCTCCTAGTAAATACTCTCGACGCCGATGGTATCGAGGATCGGGGAACGTTTAAGAGCATATCCTATTGGCGGGTTACCATCTTTGTAAATCTTAGTCGCTGAAATCATTTTTAAAGTCGTCGATCGGTGGTGCCACTCTTCTCCTTGCGCGATGCTTACTCTTCTCGTTTTTTATGCCGATGTCGGATGAATCGGTCTTTGGCGATATTCTCACTGAAGCTCATTTCTCAAAAAAGAGATGGAATTTCATCCGTCGATGCCGATGAAGATCGGTCTTCGGTGGTATTGATTTTCATGAACATTTATTATCGCACTTACATCCCCTAATGCTAAATCCCTTAAGCATGTCCGGAGACGTTGTGATTGTTGATTTCTTAACTAATTGTTAAATTAGTCTCCTTTAAAATTAAGGTGATTATTCATATGTCCAGGCATACTTTACACAATTCAAACATGAAAACAGAAAAGATAAGCACAGGTGGCAGTTTTATACTGAAACAGACAGTGCGAAGGATTAAGTGGTACCCAAAAAGTAGAAAATGGTCATAGACCCCCTTTTGTTTTTTAGGGTGTTTTGAGTGCTCAACACAGCCCTTATTAGTTGTATTTTACATGCGCAGATGTGCTATGTAAAATATACAGTTGGTTTCGAGTCATCCAGTCGCCAGGAATTCAGTGTTCCTTGGCATGATTCTGCCTCTCACCTACTCTATTATAAATTCCATATGTTCTGCACACCTTTTATTTGCAAATCAGGCTTATGCATTGTTTTTAGTTTTCTCTCGCAAGCCCAGGTTGATCAGGACTACTACCTTAGGCATGTCCCTAATCCACCGTGCGTAGGGAAAATACGTGTTCACCATGGAGACCTCCCAAAACATAAGGAAGGGAACGCGAAGTGGTAGGAACATCAGGCCTGAGACCCAAAACTTGATTTTGATCAATGAAGATCTAGAGGTCAGAGCATCCTTTGAAAATTTCAGGTGCATGGCCTTTTGCAGGAAAATTAAAGGATTCAATATAAGATTAGCTGAGTAGTTCGCACTCAGTTTCGATGGATTTGCGTGGTGATCTCGGGTGTCATTTTTCAGGTAACTGAGGAAATTGTGTCAACTACAATAGAGATCCCTCTGCATGGAAAATGATGGTTGAAAGGCATGCCTTTGGACATGCAGTGCTATGAATATTTCATCAAGCAAGATTGTTTAGGTGGGAAAATCGAGACAGACATTCCGAGTAGATATTTGCAAGAACCTTTCCGGAAATTTCTTGAAGTAATCAGTAGATATTTCACCTGTGAAGGGAGATTCGACAGGATATATTCACACCACATTAGATTTTTGATGCACTTCATAGGAAAGATTCCATTAAATCTGCCCTTTTTCTTACACCGATACCTCCGAGAGATTGCGGGAAATGCCCAGGCTGAAGTGGATGAATCAAAAAGGAAAATATCTCATGTCTCTCTGATTAAAATTCTTGTGGTGGAGGAATTAAGATGGTTGGATAGTGACTAGGATTCATTCTTGGTCACGGCAGGCATCCCCAATGATCCAAAAGGGGATTTACCTTTGCGTGCGGGAAGGGAAATATCACACCGCGCGGAGGGTGTAGTGGAAGAGGCTATGCAGATAGAAAGGATGTTGGAAGCCCTATCCCCCAATAGAAAATACCCCAGAGAAGGAGCAGGCCAAAGAAGAACAAGGAAGCTGGGGAAACTCTAGTCCCAAGTGAACCACGTGCAAGGTCAATTGTCGAAGAATTACTTATGCACGTTATTCGGATGCAACCTGTCACGAGTAAAAATCAAGGAAGTTGGAGAGAAATGAGGAGAACACATGTTCGAGGGCCATCTTAGCAGCTAAAGAAAGCACATCTTTCTATCACTAAGCTTTACCAGGAAAACAGGGAACTGAGACAATAGTTAGCAATGAAGACCCTTGAAGTGTCAGTATCGCAAGGCCATGAAGGAAACATGACATTGCTCAAGAGACAGATCAGGGAGGTGCATAATAAAATCATACAGCCGCATGAAACACATAGGCTATCAGAATAAAGGAATGTAAAGCAGTCAAGGAGAAAGTTCGTGCAGCTCTTTCCAGCATGCAGAAGAAACATGATTAACTAATTATTGTACGCAACTTTTGTCGCAGACAAGGGAATGGCCATTCCAAGATGCCCTGTCCCTTCCATCTAATCCGATGGGGAAGGAAGAGTCCACACATAGTTAAAGTAAGTCATTTGGAACGATGACACTTGAAAATTTTCATCCTTAGATAGGTTGGGGGCAGTCGATATGAACTTGACATCGCCAGAAGGAGGTGGGTAATTGAAAGTACCCATCAGAGGTGGGCACAAACCAACCCCTATGTTGAAGACATCGGGGTGAGGTTTATCAATCATTGGGACCACAGATTCCCCCAATGAAGGGTCAAGTCGGGAGAAGGACAACTAGTCAATGGTTAGGATTCAACCCTCATGTGGAAAAAACAAGACCCAAAAAACTGTGACAACCACTACATGTATTGGATAGATCCAACTCCTTCCTAATAGTAGGTTGTAGTCGATAAGCGCATCTACCACTTGAACTTCGACACACATGGTCTTCCCTCCCAATTACACGGGTAAAGAAGGGATGATTCCATGAGGTCTGAAAGAACGACCGTCAAAAGCAGTAAGCAGAGTAGGTGATGGAGACAAAATGGGTTGGCCAATGGCCTTCCAACATGCCAACAACATGACAAAGTCGAGGCACCCTCATCAACTACTATGCGAAAAATATTCCGAGTAAAATATTTTGTGGGGTGAGCCACTACTATCTGAAATGCAACATGGTAAGGGAGACGAGGTTTCAAGTTGGTCGTATCAAGCATGATCATTCCCGGATTACAAGTTTCAGCAGAGTCCAAACCAGAAAACAGAGCCTTTCTCTGTGAAGGGCATCTCTGGAGGACCTCCAAAGAAGACATCGTGCAAGGGGTTTGACAAATCCTCCACCACAGACTAATTCTGGGCAGCCCTCGCAGTCGGGTTATGGGAAGATTTCTTTAACACCCCTTTCGGGATGCATGTCATTGTTTCACCCATCGTCTTCTCAATATGGAGAGGAGAAGATGGTTTTACGTCTTATTTACCCTTTTCATCATATTTCGGCATCCCATAATCATGTTCCCTAATCACTATATAAACGTCACCTTTCATCATATAAACGTTCGCGGTCGAGGGATTACTAGAAGACGGAGGGGGTCCCTGACTTCCCCCATTCATGCTCGAAGAGGCTTGAGTAATATTTTTCACATGTGGAAATGGGTTCCTTAACACAGTTGGTTGTTGCTACACCAATAACTTATGGGCCTCCGCAAGCCGAGGGAAATAGTGAGTCGAATGGTTTTTCGTTCAAAGGTTACATGGATACTTTGACTTCCTCTTCTCTGTGTTTCCCCCACCAACATTGTTTTTGGGTTTCTTATCCCCCTTACCCTTCTTGTTTCGTTGTTTTTTCTTTCCATTAGGATGTTGGTTGGCCTTTGGGTTCATCGACTGCACACTTTGTACTTATGACGTTTGGGTAGGGGGAACAGTCGAACTGGAGGTCTGGTTGGCCGTTGTTTGTTGTATCGACAATTGTTTCAATTGATTTGACAACTGATCAGTGGACTTTGCTTGTGATGAACCAACTATACCATCAGAACCTATAGACTCATAATCAGTGATTGAGGTTCTTAAAGAGGAGGAATTACCATTCAAAGAGTCACTTTTTGAAAATATTGCTTGTGATGAACCAACTATACCATCAGAACCTATAGACTCACAATCAGTGATTGAGGTTCTTAATTCTCTTAATTCTTCCACTTATTATTATTTGTATCATGATCTCTTTAATGGTTTGATTTTGCAGGAAGAAACACATTGTCCTTTTAAAATAAATGCAATAGGTTCAACCCCATTTTAAGTACTTGATGGTGGTAATGTGTATATGGAAGATAGAGAGGATAAGGCCCCTTCCCATGAACTTTGTACAACTATGTCTTATCAGCATTTTTCATGGGAAGGAAATGTTGTAGAAGATGTATATAAAACGATGTATTTTTATTTTTTATCTTCAATTTTGATCAATAAAGAGTCTTCTTATTCAAGTATCTCGTTAGTTGAGATTCATGAGGTTAGTGGATTCCACCATTGTCTTGTATATTTACCTTATACCATGGTGCATGCTAGTCCATGTATATCATTTAATTTCGCTAGTCTATCTCAAGTGGATGGTTGCTTGAAGTATGAGTCCAAGGAGGCTTGCCAAGAAAATGAGAAACTTCGGTCTACATCGATGGTTATATCATGCCCTCAATCTTTTGGTTTTTCTTCAAGGATCAACAAGTATATCAACACAAATATTCTCTCACTGAGTACACTTTAGACAAATTCTATGCATAGTTCTCATTTGGTACGCTACTTTCCCATTAACTCCCTCCTTCAATTCTATGATAGTAACACAATATTTTATGATAGGATTGAAGCATGATTGGAGGGGGATCTTACTCAGATAGATCTCCCATGAATTATCACTATGACATCATTAATATGGTGAACAAAGTTTGTGGTGTTTTATTTTTTCCTTCTTTTACTCTATTGTGTCTCCAAGTGCTGTTACTAATCTATTATGATGAGCATATGTTTTTCAACTTGGGATTACATGGATGGATACATTGGAATTATGGAATTACCTAGTTCATTCTTTTCAACCAGTGTAGTGTAATATAGGAGTAGGATAGAATAGGCTAGTGTATTTCCTTCGCATAAGTTAGCTTTGCTTCCTAGTTTTTAATTAGTTTTATATTTGTCTTTTCTATTTACTGTTGGCTAAATAGTACATGAAATTATCATCGAAGGAGGAAATAAATACAAGGATTTCCCACTAATTTTTCCCTTGAATGGATTTTGGGGTCAAGACTCATTTTGATATGGGAAAAATGTATTTTATCCCATTCTCAAAAATTCCTATGTGTTGGGGTAATTTTCAGTTCATTGATTATGCATGTTCACCATGTCAAATCCTTTTCAAGCATTTTGTCTTCTTACAATTGGGATCTTTTAAT
>JASDQU010509158.1:5058-20836 GCA_032191745.1 Picea mariana | reverse complement strand
CCCTCCTTCAATTCTATGATAGTAACACAATATTTTATGATAGGATTGAAGCATGATTGGAGGGGGATCTTACTCAGATAGATCTCCCATGAATTATCACTATGACATCATTAATATGGTGAACAAAGTTTGTGGTGTTTTATTTTTTCCTTCTTTTACTCTATTGTGTCTCCAAGTGCTGTTACTAATCTATTATGATGAGCATATGTTTTTCAACTTGGGATTACATGGATGGATACATTGGAATTATGGAATTACCTAGTTCATTCTTTTCAACCAGTGTAGTGTAATATAGGAGTAGGATAGAATAGGCTAGTGTATTTCCTTCGCATAAGTTAGCTTTGCTTCCTAGTTTTTAATTAGTTTTATATTTGTCTTTTCTATTTACTGTTGGCTAAATAGTACATGAAATTATCATCGAAGGAGGAAATAAATACAAGGATTTCCCACTAATTTTTCCCTTGAATGGATTTTGGGGTCAAGACTCATTTTGATATGGGAAAAATGTATTTTATCCCATTCTCAAAAATTCCTATGTGTTGGGGTAATTTTCAGTTCATTGATTATGCATGTTCACCATGTCAAATCCTTTTCAAGCATTTTGTCTTCTTACAATTGGGATCTTTTAATCAGTGATTAAAAGGATTTATTATTTATTCCAAAAAGAAAATGAATGTGGGAAACTTCTAGGAGAATAGAAACCCTAATTGCTAGGGAAAAGAATTTCAAAGCAGCATTGGGAGTAAATTTAAAAGGAGAGAACCATCAAAGAAAAGGTTAGATTATCATAATGGCATTCCTCAGCCTTTAGTATGCAGTTGAATTTCTCATCTACAAATACAGATCTCCATTTTCTTTCTTCCTCTTTCGTTACACTATTTATTTCAAGGCTTTATGTTTGTAAGTCTAAAACAAAGCATAAGGTTGAGATTATCAATGTTTTTCTTTTATTATTCCATGTCTCTGTTTAAAATATCAATAGGAGTATTTTAAATCCATATATATGGCTGATAATGTAAGTTAGGGTTGTCTAATTGATTCATGGAGGTTTAGTCCTTATGTTTGGTAGCATTTATTTCTGAGCATTAATCAATCAATTTATTGCAATGCTTTCTAATGTGAAATATATTTTTGTTGGCACAATGGCAGACCCGGCGTTCAACGCAACAACAAAACCCTAACTACCAGCCCTTTCAGCAACACCTGCAAAGCAGATGAAGTCTCACCCAAGGTAGAGGCAGGGGTGGTTGCAGGACTCCAGTGTCTGCAACCTTAGCTGGGAAACAGATCTGTGACTGTAACACCTTAAAATAACACTTAACAGTTATATTTCATCAATACCCAGTTTATTCTACAGTGCAGTTAAACCCTAATCAATAGAGCGACGCAGTGTTCATATAGATTCAATAGATCCAAGCACTAAGCATACAAATAGAGATTATATCTAGCATTCATTCACATCATCCAGCACTAAGATATCATATTAGATTCATCTATCATCTAACAGCGCACTAAGAATTTAATCATATAAACAAGAAAGCAACTATAAAGCACAAAGAATTCACAACACAGGATATACGTGGTTCACCCCCACCCTGGGGCTACATCCACAACTATTTTTCTTCTTTATTATCTTCAGTCAATCAGTTACATGCATAGAGCCTCAAGATAAACTTTGCAGAGGACAGGAGATATGCACACTCTTCACTAGATCCTCCTTCTCCAAGCTATATTACACCACAAAGCCTACACATAGTCTCTTACGGTCACTTGCACTTAGCTCTGCAAGTCTCACACAGTATGCACAAAGCCACTACAGTCACCACTTGCACTTAGCACTTAACACTTAACACTTAGCACACCGGCCTTTTCTTACATCGCCTAACTACTTATTTATACACTACAAAATCGAGGCTAAACAAGGGTAAACCCATGGGTCGACATCCCCATACCCATTACATAAGCCCAAAACCAAAAAATCCCTAAAAAGGGGCTGAGATCCTATGATCTCTTCTTCGTCTTGAGGTCTACCTTTGACGGCCTGTCGATGTCCCAAAACTAGGTCAAATGTGACCAAGAATCCTCAAAACTTGGTCAAGGGAAAAAAGGCCCCTAACACTCACCTATGACTCGTCCCGAGTCACTCTGATCTGGGTAGATTTGCTTCAAAGGCCTAGAGCTTGGCTCGAGCTGCTTTGACTTGTTGTTGTGTCACATCCTCCTTCTCAATGAACTCTTGGATGATTGCTTCGTTGACAAGTCCCTCTAGGCGTTGTTCAGTTGCAGTGACGACTTTCTCCAATTCTGTTCCTTGGCCTTCGATCTCTATGAATAGCTGGAAATCCTAGTCCTATATAGGTTGGAGCCTTTGAGTCACTTCCATGACTCTGCTCTGAATGGTGTGGACCTGTTGTTGAGCACTGTGTTGTTCTTGGGATCGCTTCATCCTCAAGTGGTCTAGCCATAAATATTTGACATGGTAAGGAGATTGACACATGTGTTAACTTCCTAGTGCCTTCCAAAGTGTGGGATTGTCATTACATTCAATAGGGTGGACTGCACAAGGTTCATCATCGATGACTGGGGGATTATTTTCGAGTTCTTCCCCTTTGTCCTGGTCAAGTATTTATACAGGGAGAGCATACTATGGTTCCTATGGTCCCCTAAGTTGAAGTCGTTGAACTTCAACATTTCAATCTTGTCCAACTGCGCTCAAACTATGCATATCCCCTTCGGGAGGTATGCAGTAACCATGGTGTACTCCAAATCTCTCAGTACACTATCATGACTCACCGCTCCGACTAGAGGTGGGATGTAGTCGGGTAATATGGTCGGTATTAGCTTAGCATTTGTTAGGTCATCTTTGTGCTTAGTTCTCTTTTTCGTTGCTGGTCGGGATGGTCTGGATCCACGAGAAGTCAATGGAGAGGCTTGCACTCCTCTCGTCAATGACGCTTGTATACCCTCAGACATTACTCTTTCAGTCATGAGGTCAATGAGTACCTCCTTCAAAAACTCTTCAATTGCGCTAAGTTCTTCAAACATACACTCTCATGGTTTCCTATCTCAGGTTTGAAGGATAACTACTCAATGCAACGGGATGTATAGTGATAGCTTGATGATCACTACGAGAAATCAACTAATCTATGAGCTCAAATAATCACGGTTGGGAAAAAAATTCTCGGTGCAAGGTTCGACAAAATAAGTAGATAACTAGGCAATGGATCTCTCCAATGGGAGACAAAACTTCATTGATTCAGTTCGTTCTGTTATGGCGCGGTCCCAACAGTCTGATGGTGAGCTTTCTGACCAGAAATTCCTTTCTACCTGTTCGTGGTATTGGTCTAATGGTTATATTGTTCCCAACGGCTATATTGCTTTGCCCTAGAGAATTGCCATGTGATGTTGTTCTAATATCCCAGTGAAGTGCCAGTTTTGTAAATTTTCCTTCTATGAAGTTCCCTCTAGAACCTTCTGTAACTTTTCAATCTTTGATCTCTTCTTTCTTAGTTTTCTAGCCTGCTTTCCAGTGAGCTTAGTCTCGGTATTCTTCTTTCCATCCTGATTCTTATCTCCTCTTGGCATAGTAACTTCGCATTTTTGAGATTATTTCCTAGGATTCAAGGGTAATACTTCTTCTGGGGTAGGTGCTTCAGTCTTCTATGAGTCTTCTTGTGTTCTTCCAATGTCGACATCCAAGTCTCTGGTTTTAAATAGCTTCGATTTGTTCTCTTCTTCTGCAATCAAGTGTGTGATCCTCCTAGTCATGAAATCTTTCAATTCTTGTGTCTTCTTCTCTAAGACTTCTTCTTCTTTCCTTCGGGCACTATCCCTCTCAGTCCAAGGTTTTCCTAGTAATATAAAAAATGGGGCGTTGTTCTCACTAAATTTAACAACTTCAAAATCTTCTTCTGTCGAAGTTCCATGATCCCTCATAGATATTTGGGTGAGCTGTCCACATATGTTTATTAGTTTTCCTCTAAATAATCATGTTCCCCCCAATGAAGGAATCATAGTAGGATTTCCTAAGGTTTCCCAAGTTCTTTCTATCATAATATTCACCTGTGTTTCTTCATCTAGAACACAGTCAATGTCGAAGTCTCCTATTCTTTCTTCTATGCACTCTTTTTCTTTGAAGATCTCTGATAAGTTAATATTTCGGGGATCATTCAGGGTTTCTTTCATTTGCAGCAATACAGTATTGGATTCTTTCTGGGGTTCTTCCATGGTCTTAGTGTCTTGACCTTTCTCAGGGTCTTCTTGGCTCATATTCACTCTTTCAACCTTAGCAATCATTCTAGGGAAATCCAAAACTTCATGATCCACAACTTTACAACAAAGACAACTAGGTCTTCTACCAGGGCATTCCTTAGCAAGATTTCCCGGTCTTCTGCAATTGTAACAAAGAGTTAATCCTCTATTTCTTTTAAATGATCCCCAACCCTTCCTATACTACGCACTAGAATCATAGTATATAACCTACAAAAATTTATTTCTAGGATCCTGCATCCATTTGTTAGTCCAAACATTCTTTATATGCATAGGTATAACATATCTTTCATTATGTCTATCAGATCTACTCATATCAAACCTCTTTTCTTCTAGTTGTGCCCTAGTTTTCAGGCTAGGAAAAAATTTATCAAACATACCTAGATCCATACTCTTGAAACAAAAAATTTCACCAATCTTACTTTCAACAGAGCACAAATCTTCCAGACCTAAAACTTTTCACTATTCTTACCTCTATCAGAGCACAAAGAGTTCAAATCTTACCTCTTTTCTTCAGATCGAACTTATTTTCTCAGCACAGAACTTCATAGATCAAGTAAAATACTATGCACTAGGGAAACATATCTACGCACAGAGCTTTCACAGTTTCAGGTCAGATCTTCGCACAAAGCTCCTTCTTTCCTTAGTTCCCAACAATCACAGTTTCAGTCTCAACAATGGAGCCATTTTTTGGCATAGGGGTAGACCCAGGGTTCAACGCTACAACAGTACACCAACAAAACCCTAACTACCAGCCCTTTCGGAAACACTTACGAAGCAGATGAAGTCTCACTCGAGGTAGAGGCAGGGATGGTTGCAGGACTCCAATGTCTGCAACCTTAGATGGGACACAGATCTGTGATTGTAACACCTTAACAGAACACTTAGTTATTATAGTTCATTAATATTCATCTTAGTTCACGGTGCAGCTAAACCCTAACAACAGATCGACGCAATATTCACACAGATCCAATAGATCCAAGCACTAAGCATACAAATAAATATCAGATCTAGCATTCATTCACATCTTTCATCACTAATATATCATATCATATTCATCTATCATCTAACATCACACTAAGCATTCAATCACATAAACAAAAGAACAACCAAAAGCACAAAGCATTCACAACACAGGATATACGTGGTTCACCCCCACTCTGGGGCTACGCCCACCAACTCTTTGTCTTCTTTATTATCTTCGGTCAATCAGTTATATGCACGAAACATCAAGATAAACTTTGCATAGGATAGGAGATATGTGCACTCTTCACTAGATCCTCCTTCTCCAAGCTAGATTATAGCACAAAGCCTGCACACAGTCTCTTACGGTCACTTGCACTTAGCTCTGTAAGTCTCACACGGTATGCACAAAAACACTACAATCACCACTTGCACTTATCCATTAACACTTAGCACTTAGCACTTAACACTTGCCACTTATCACACTAGCCTCTTCTTACATTGCCTAGCTACTTATTTATACTTTAAAAAAGCGGGCCTAAACATGGGTAAACCCATGGGCCAACATCCCCATACCCAGTACATAGGCCCAAAACCCAAAAAGCCCTAAAAAAGGGTTGAGATCCTACGATCTCCGCTTCGTCTTGCGCTCTGCCTTCGACAACCTGTCAATGTCCCAAAACTAGGTCAAACATGACCAAGAATCCTCAAAACTTGGTGAAGGGCCAACAATTTTATGTATAAAACTCCTCAGAGAATTATTTCGAGGTATAACTATAATTATTTTTCATACTTTGAGATATTTTGAGTATGATATTCTTGGAGTATGTTCATCATATTGTTTTTCATTTGTGAATGCAATACTCATTTAAATTTATCTGAAGTGATCAACACCATTTCACTCTTTTTCTTGTGAGAAAATGTGGTTGTATCTTTTGCTTGCCTACGTTTCATAGGAATTCTTTTTTTTTGTGAATAAAAAGTGGAACCTTATATTAATTCCAGTTGAGAGCTTACAAAGAGACCTGCATCCTGTCTACTTACAAAGATGCTTGCAGCTTGTCTTCTTACAAGAATTCCTGCAACCTATCTGCTTACAAAAATGCTTGCAACCAATTGGCTTACAAAATTGCCTAAGAGAAATGGGATTGTATCGGTGGTTCAGATCTCCTTCACGACTTCGCGACTTGGCCATACCGATGGTTCATATCTCCGCAAGCACCAACGATCTAGATCCGCTTTCGCATTTCACTATCGCGACTTCGCAACTTGGGCTGACAGCTTCCTCCATGCTTCGAACTCTCGATTGTTGAGTTCGTGAAATTTCCTCACGTCCAATCAATGGGACTAGTTCGAAGATTCATATCTCCTCTAGCACCAACAATCCAGATCCGCTTTCAAATTTCACATTTCATGACTTTGGGAGGAATCTCCCTCCATGCTCCGAAATCCCAAAACCTGAGTTACTGAAATTTTCTTGCGTCGGATCAATGGGACCAAATCGACGGTTAAGATTTCCTCTAGCACCAACGGTCCAAATCCTCTCTAGCATATCGCAATTTCACGTTTCACGACTTGGGCAGATAACTCCCTCCATGCTCCAAACTCCAAAAACCCAATTTCCTAAAATTTTCTCGCGTCAGATCTATGGGACCAAATCGACGGTTAAGATCTCCTCTAGCGCCAACGGTCCAGATCTTCTCTCACGATTTCACGTTTCACAACTTCGTGACTTGGGAAAACAGCTCCCTCCATTCTCCAAACTCCCGAAACCCGAGTTCCCAAAATTTTCTCGCATCAATTCAATGGGGCCATATCAATGGTCCAGATCACCTCGAGCATCAATGGTCCAAATCCTCTCTCACTTTTCGTGACTTCATGAATTTGGGAAGCAGCAACCTTCATGCTCTTGAATCCCGATTGTCGAGGTCCCTAAATCAACTACCAACTGATGTTCTTTTGCGCTCGCTTCCAAGATTTTGATCATTTATGACTTGGAAGAGATTCTAAGTAGACAAAGGTGGCACCCCATCCAGATTAGGGTCATCCAGTTGAGCAAGCTCCTCGCATTGGATCCATAGGGGAGATCTTTTGGACTGCGTGGAATCATGGAGAATGATCTGTTGCATAGAGTCAACCTCTGCATTGGTCAGTCTGTCTGCAACTTTGTTTGCACTTCGCTGAATGTGTGAAGGGGTTACAGTTAGAGAGGGTTTGAGAAGATCCTGGAAGTTGTAAAGAGGGCCAAGGAGGCGCCAGTTGGGTGTGATTTTCCCTGGATCTCAACCATTCAGGATTTTTGTTGCCAAGTCTATTATGATTTTGGAGTCTCTTTCAATGATCAGAAAGGTGAGGTTTTGATCTAGTTTTATTTTCACTCCTTTGATAAGACCCCAAAGCTATGTTGAATTGTTGGTGTTGCATCCAAGATATTCTGCGATGAGGCTTTGAATTTGGCCTTAGTTATTTCTTATGACCACGCCATAGCCCAAGTGTCCTGGATTGCCTTTTGATGCACCATCAAAGTTGACCTTATGGAAGCCTTGCGGGGGGAGGATCCACTTAGAGGGACTGAGGGATTTTTAAAAAGGGGGGGGTTGTTGAGGAGGGGTGGAGTGTGCAAGTGAGAAGCCCCAGGAGTTGAGGAGCAAGAGCTCACCTAGGTCAGTTGGGAAGTCTTCCTTGGTCCATGACTGAAGCTGAAGAGTTTCCTGGAGATGCAAGAGGATTTTGTTCCAGAGGAGGGTGGGAGGAGATGGTTGGGAGTGAAATATTCTTTTGTTTATCTCCTTCCATAGTTGCCAAATGATGAATCCTTGTAAGAGTTTCCATGTTCTATTCAGGATAGGACTTTTGAAGGAACCGGAACCCCAGTCCCTAATGGTTCTTATGATGTTGTTTTTAACTCATTTGGTTATTCTAATGAACTGAGTGGCTTGGTTCCAGATGTTCTCACTGAGTGGACAGTTATTTAGGAGGTGCTCCATTGTTTTTGCCTAAAGATGCCAGAGATGGTACATCGAGGGGACGATGAAACCTCGTTTTTGAATATTTTCCCAAGTTAAGATCTTGTTCTGAAGTAGAAGCTAGAGGAAAGTAGAGATTTTGGGTGAGATTTTTGATTTCCATATTGTTGTCTAGATGTTATCTTTCCAAAGGTTATGGAATTTTTCCTGAAGAGCGTATCTCTCCTTGATAGTGAAGCTTCCATGAGGTGTGTATCCCCATCTGAGAATGTATTGGTATGTCCTTTTCTGAATTCTCCCTTGGGTAGTAGCTTGTTTCCAGTGCTGCAGGTCACAGTCCATTGCCACTTGGAGTTCTTGATGAGTATATTTCTAGCTTCGCCAAGGAGAGTTGTTGGGGGTATATGTCCACAAATATGCCACTTTGAGAGTGGTCAGATATTGGATGTAATGTTTGTAGGATTGTAGATTTTCTTTCAGTTGTAGGGGTGGAATTTGTTGCCAGGCGTTCATCCAGAATAGGGCATTTTGGCCATTGTGAACTTCCCAAAAAGCATGTTCCTGTATGAGTGGTCAGTTTTTCCAGGCTACATTCCAGATGTTGGAGCCTTGGATTTTCTCCTGCATTCTTATGAGTTGATTTTTATGCGTGTTTGGGGCATATTTGAATTTCCATATTTGTTCCCAGATCTCTATTGGTGTTTTGAGCCATCTCCACCAAATTATTTCTCCCATGATGCTATTTAATTTTCCAAGGTCCCGAAGGCCCAGACCACCTGAATATTTGGGCTTGTAGACCTTATCCCAGCTGACAAGGGCCCATTTTTTGTTTGGGTTGTGTCCATGCCATAGAAAGTTTCTTTGCATATTCCTTATTTTCTTTATGACATATTGGGGGGAATTTACGGCTGAGAAGAGGTAAGTTGGGATAGCTTGGAGGACTAGCTTTAAGAGAACCAATCTGGTTGGAAGCTTGAGGGAGAGAAAGGTCTAGTTGCGAAGACGATTGGTGATGGAGAGTAGGAGGGAATCCCAGGAGATGTTTTTGGTTGCTAAATCAGAGAGAGGGAGTCCTAGGTAGCGAGAGGACAGAGTGCAAACATGGGTATTCAGAATTTGAGAAAGGTGTTGTTGGATTTCTGCTGAAGTATTAAAAAAAAGAGTTGTGATTTGGCCAGATTAAAGGTGGTGTCGGAGGCTTCA
Source organism: Picea mariana (assembly GCA_032191745.1). Lineage (NCBI taxonomy): Eukaryota > Viridiplantae > Streptophyta > Pinopsida > Pinales > Pinaceae > Picea > Picea mariana. Next base: position 11,435 of record JASDQU010509158.1, on the reverse strand, counting down.
CTGAAATCAGAGAGGATGGAACTTATTTTAATTGCTTCTTGCATGGTGGGGGTGTTCATTAATAGTGTTTCATTGAAAAATTGGTTGTGGGAGGCTGTCGGTTGTAACCCATGAAGAGGGAGGCCTTGGAGGGATCCATTTTGAATTGAGGCCTTGATATAGCGTCCTAGACCTTCAGCCATTATGACAAAAAGGAAAGGGGAGAGAGAGTCGTCATGCCTTATTCCTCTTGAGAGGGAGAAGGGTTGTGAGGGGACACCATTGATGAGGATCGAGAAAAAGGTTGAGGAAATGAGGTTCATTATCCAAGATATCCAATCCTTGTTGAAACCAAAAGCAGATAGGAGAGCTTTCATGTATTGCCAGCTTAATTTGTCAAAATCTTTTGAAAGGTCAAGTTTTAGAATCATACCTGAAGTGCAGGTTATTTTAAATGAGTGAATGATTTCATGGAAAAGTATGACACTATCCATGATTTTCCTTCCTTCAACATATCATGATTGCTCCTTAGAGATGATGAAGGGGAGAATTGGTTTAAGTCTTAGAGATATGACCTTGGAAATGATTTTGTATATCACGTTGCAAAGATCTATGGGTCTAAAGTTCTTCGGATTTGTGACCCTTTCTTCTTTGAGAATTAGAGTGAGGAAAGTGGCATTTAGTACTGGAAGAACTTTGCCTGAGTTGTGAGATTCCTCCACCGGCTGCCACACTTCCTCCCTTAACATAGGCCAGTAGAAGTGGAAGAATTTTGTTGTGAAACCATCTGGACCTGGAGCCTTGCCTATGGGTAATTCCTAAATAGCCTGATCCACTTATGCTTGTGTTATTGGTGTCATGCGAGCCTCATTCTATTCTTGGGTGATTATAGTTGGGATATTTTGGGTCACCCGCTCTATTGCTGAGGTATGGTCCACATTGGGTTCTCAGAGGAGATTACTGTAGAAATCTGTCAGCTCATGCATTATTTCCTGATGAGTTAACAGGGTGTTTCCTTGCGAGACATCCAGCTTTATGATGTGATTGATGAGGTGTATGTGGACCATGGAATGGTGGAATAATTTGGTGTTTTTCTCTCCCTCATTGAGCCATTGAACCCGTGATTTCTGTCTCCACGGTATTTCTTCCTGCTTGTGTATTTATTCTAGTTTCCTTTTGAGTTCATTCTCCTCCTACTGTTGAGTGATTGTATATCCTGCATGAATGATTTTTCCCTGAAGGTTCTCTAGTTTTTGTTCCATCATTTTCCTTTCCTGGAAGATGTTCTCAAAGACTTCTTTGTTCCATTTGCGCACCTGTTGTTTGAAATATTTTGAGTTTTTGCTGGAAGCAATACATTTTTGTACCTTTCTGAGTTTCCGCAGTGCTCCATTGGTGACGGGCTAGCTCCTGGAAATATGGATGGGAGAGCCAAAATTTATCAAATCTGAAGGTTTTAAGCTTCGGGGTAGCAATAGTGTCAACCCAGAGCTGAACCGACCAGTGGTCCGAGCCTTCCTTCGGGAAGATGTTGGAATCTACTAGGGGGCCTTCCAGAAGGAGAGTTTCTGATATGAGGAAGTGATCAAGCCTGCATGATATTTGTTGGTGACCTGATCTTTTGTTGGTCCAAGTGTAGGTTCCATTTCCATTCTCAATATCTACCAATCTGAGGTTTTCTATGAGTTCCTGGAATTTTGCGCTATCCTTCTCCAAGCACTTTTTCCTCCCTCATTTCTCCTCCAACGTGAGAACCATGTTGAAGTCATCTCCTATTATCCATCACTTTCCTTCTGCTAAAGAACCTAGGTAAGCTAGGCTCTGAAGAAAGAGGTCTTTGTCTTGGTTGTTCTGTGGTCCATAGGCATTTATGATCATTCCCTCCTTGTTCAAACCAATGGTTGTGTAGTGCGTTGTGATGGTGCATGGAGTGGAGAGGCCTTGATCGAGGATGATTGTGGTAGGATCCCATAGGATGGCCAAGCCTCCTGAAGCCCCTTTTGATTCTGTTTGATAGGATTCGCAGTTGCGCCAGCATATTTTGATGATATCTTCTGCAATTTTCCCTGCGCATTTTGTCTCTTGTATCAGGAATATATCAGGGTCTTCCATTTTGATGTAGTTTCAAAGAATCCTTTGTTTGGACCTTCCATTTAGGCCTCTGATATTCCAAGTGAGGATCTTCATAGTTAACAATTTGTGGGTGGGAAAAGGAGCTCTTTGAGAGCCTGTGAATTTGTCCTGAGTTGATCATATAATTTCCCGCCTCCTCTATTAGTTGATGAGCTGGTTTTATGCCCCTTCGCTTATTTTCTTTTGGGTGTTTTCTTGGATCTTGGTTTGGGTCTATGTTGATCCCCAACCTAGATGTAGCCCCTGTTGATGAGTCCAGAAATACTTTGTGAACTTTCCTAAGTTGGTCCTCTGGTAAGGTTTGGAGATCCTTCTTATTGAGTGCTTCCTCTAACCTGTCTAGGTCAATTTCTGCTAGGTCCTGCTCATCCATTTCCATGACTATGTCTTCCTCTCTTTCTGGTTCTTTCCCTGAGACTGGGTGAGTCTATGGATCAGCTTGGTTTTCTAGGGTTTGATACTCTTATGATGACTGATCTTCCTTTTGCTTCCTGGGATCTTTCCCCGTGGTCTTATGGGGGTTTTCCACCTCTTCTACTTTTGGGAAGAAGTTAAGGGATTCAAATGAGTTATTGTTTGGGTTCTTTTTTCTGTTGTTGGTTGTGGGATTGTTCTGTGCTTGTCTCCTTCGATTTTGAACCTGGGTAAATCCTTCCTTTGGTTTCTCTTTAGCTTCCCTCTTGGGAGGGGCATTGAGAGGGAAATATTTGAAGAGGTGTCCATGTTCATGGAATTTTCGACATCTAAAAGGGATGTGTTCATAGTCTATGGTTTGTGCCCATTCCTCGTCTTGGTATTCTAAAGTAATTGGGCCTGATAGAGCATTGGATATGTTCATATAGACACATATCCTTGCATAAGAGGTGTATTTTCTTTGTTTGGTAGCTTTGGAAGATTTGACATATTTACCCAGGGTATTGCCTATGCCCAGTAAAATTTCCTCTAACCCAAACTCTTGGGGAAGGGAATAGAGGCGAATCCACACCGGTGCGAATGAAAAGTTTTCCTTTTCTGGGAAGAAGCAGTCTATTCAGAAACATAGGTAGAGGTCGGTCGAGTTGTAGAAATATGGTCCCCCTTCAAAGATCATGTCCTTGCCCTCCATGTTGTAGAATATTACTGTAAAGAAACCTTTGGAGCTCAGATGAAGCTCATAGTCTCCCTTGGGGTTCCACCACTCCTTGATCAAGTGAGCTAGGTCATTTTTTGAGGGCCAAAGACCTAGGAATTTTCCTATGAGGGCATGGTCTCACATAAACTATGTATGCTCCCCTATCCTGGTGGTTTTGATGATGTACCTGGGCACAATAGGGGCTTGGGGGATACATTTGGCGGGTGTCCAAACTCGAGCTACTTTTGGATGCAAGGACTCAGCATCCATGTTTGATTATTTTCTTATATCCATCTCTTCCTTCATATATTGGTCTCATAAGTGTAATGGTGGCTCAAAGGATGGTCAGCGTGCTCGTGAGTTCTTCGGATCGTTGGCAGCAATGTTACGGTAGGAGGGGGATTTCGCCCCCCCTTCTATTCCCATTCTTCTGAGGAAGTCAGAGCTACAGGGCTGAGGCAATCAGCGCATACCAAGGGAGTCAGAGAAGGTCTGGGTAGGCGGGAATCGGGAGCATGAAAAAAACCCTAAAAGTTGCAGAGCCATCTATGTTCCATGTAGTATTGTATGTTGATGATATTATAATCATATTTCATAAGGATGTTATAATGAACTTAATCATATATTTATTTTGATATTGAAGTCTTTCTTTATCTTTTTATTGTTAAGAAGTTGGTCCATTTCCAATTAAATGTTGCATTTAAGGAGCAATCCAATTATCAAGAATCATTTTATATTAAAACTAAATGAATAAAGGATTTGGGATTTGTTGTTTATCACTATCTCATTTGATAGTCCAGTATAAGAACATCAGCTACATATTTTAGACAAACATAGGAGTACCACCTATTTAAAAATGCAGGTGGATTATATCATTGTGATGTTGTTGTTGAGATCTTGAGCAATCTGAACATCAAATTAATGACTTATCTGATCAAATGAGAGGGAGGAAATCCTTTTCAATGATTGATTTGAGATAGAGATATCATCAATTTAGAATTAAGGGATAAGAAATTTATAAGACATATTCTAGAATGAGGCATACCCATTATGATTTTTTGTGGTGCCATTTAGTCTCACAAATACACCAACTACATTCATGTGTCTCATGAATGGTGTTTTCAACAAATACTTGGATAAGTTTGTTCTCATTTTTTTGGATGATATACTAATTTAATTTAAGAATGAAGAAGCACATGAGAATCGCTTGAGGATGGTTTTAAAAATTATAAGATAACACAAGTTGTATGCAAAACTAAGCAAATGTGATTTTTATCAAAAGAAAATTCATTATTTCGGTCACATTATTTCAAAAGAAAGAATATTTGTGGATTGAAAAAATATTGAGTCCATAATGAATTGGCCCACTCTGGGGAATATAGTGGATATGAGATACTTCATGGGTCTAGTTGGCTACTATTGATAAATTTTCAAAAAGTTCATATTCAAGTACTTATTTGCATAAGAAAGTGGTAAAGTTTGAATGCTCCTAGGAATGTGATTGAAAGATTTCAACCATTGTTAAAGCTTCTGAAAAGTGCCCCAAGTTCGAAAACTGTAACTCCAAGAAAATATTTGTGTATGCATTGATGCATGCATTTAAGGATTTGGTGGATTTCTTATGCAAAGTAATTATGTAATATGTTGTGAATCAAGGAAATTTAAATAACATGAGAAAAATTATTCTACTTATGACTTAGAATTTGTTGCAATATTGCATGATCTGAAAATATGGAGGCACTACTTAATGGGAAATACATTTGAGCTTGAAATATTTATTTGACCAGACAAACTTAAATTCCAAGCAGGCTATATGGTTGGAATTTATTTTGAATTTTATTTTGAGATCAAACACATAAAAGGAAAAGGAAACAAATTTGTTAATGCAATTAGTAGAAAGATTCATGCGGTAGCAGTTTCCAGGCCAGGAGTAGGTAGAAAAGTAACTGCACAATAATGTGCTTTGCATTAACCAGATAGATGCATAAATTTAAGTAAAATTGTTGGTGGTATTCCATAACGAATGACACTTCCTATCACCTATGACTATTCATATTTACATTAATATTACAATAAACACAATCACAAGGATTATGTGTCTAGAATTCCCCCCCTTAATTTGAAGTGGTGTGTGTGAGTCAAAGCATCATTCTGAACTTCTCAATTTTTTCTCTTCCAAGTGATTTGGTGAAGATGTTTGAATTTTTCTCATTTGTGGAACAATGTCTCAAGTGAATGGTTTTTTCCTCTACATGATATCGAATCAGGTGATACTTTGGGTTGATGTGCTTAGTTAGATCATGGAATATGGGTTCTTGGCCAACTCGATTGCAAAAGTATTTTCAACTAGAAGAGGAGTAGAATTTACTTGTTTCTCCTGCAAATCTTTGAGTATTTTCCTAAGCCGCACAATCTCCTTCGTCACTTCTTTCAAGTATTTCAAAACTCTTTTGTAGCAGAACGATGTGCTTCACAAGGATTTTGCATGAACCTAGAAAGAATCCCAACAACAAATAGTATGTCAGGTATGGTGGTAATAAGATATACAAGACTTCCCATAAGTTGTTTATACTTGTTTGCATTCTCACATTCATTCCCTTCTTTTTATGTGAGTTTAAAATTTTGTTCCATTGGAGTAGAAACAACATCCATGCCAAATGTGTTCAACAGTTCTCCAATGTACATATTCTGGGAGAAGAATGTGTACCTTCTATTTTGAATCACTTCAATGCCCAAATAGTAGTGAAGATGTACCAAATATGTCATCTCGAAGCCTTTCTTCAAATATGTCTTTATGGATGCAATGTAGCTCTCATCGTTCCATGTCATCAATGGATCATCTAGATACACAACAAGATATACAAAAATTTTATCAACTTTCTTGAAAAACAAAGTTGCATTGTCAAGATTGAAACTCTTGAAATTCAATTTCAGAAGATGCTCGATTAACTTTTCATACCATGATCACGTTTCTTGTTCCAATCCATAAAAGGATTTTATGATCTTGCATACCTTGTGTTCTTGTCCCTTCACAACAAAGCCTTTTGGTTGAGACATGAACAAATTCTCTTTCAAGTCTACATTCAATAAAGCAGTATTCACATCCATTTGATGAATTTTCCATACATTTTTTGCTTCCATGGAAAATAGAGTG
>JASDQU010509157.1:38084-78360 GCA_032191745.1 Picea mariana | reverse complement strand
TAAAACTATATAATCATAAAACTATATAATGAATTTTTGAGTTGTTGGAAAAATACAATATCTTTTTAAAATGTATATATGAATATTTATTTCATTTGTTCAAAAATATGGTGATTATTCAAAATTATGATGGTTATGATGAAATTATAAATAAATTGAAATATAGTTTTTCATTAAACATTAAATTTTACTATATTTATTGTAATTAAAGGCAAATACTATAAATATTTTTATGATATTAAAATTATAATTTTTATTTTAAATTTAAATTTTTTAATAGAACTATACAACATTATTATATTGTGAATTTGTGATATTCTATTTTACTTTTAATTTGTAGTGGATATATATAAAAGTAATATTATTATACATGTCGCCCTTGAGTGGTATATAGCATTTGATATGCTAGCTTTTTCAAAGGATTTACAATGTAAATTGATTTTTTAATTTATTTTTTAATTATTTAAAATTATTTTTTAAATATTTGATTGGTTATTGAAACCAAACTTTTATTGCTCAGCTTATAGCGGAGGGAAATTAGAGAAATAAATGCACACGTGTTTGTATTTGGTGCAATTTAATTCTCTGTCATTTTGTGTATTTAAACTTGTGGATTAGGCGTTCCGAATTTAATACAGGGATGGAAAATGTACACACTTATTTCAGTCTCATGTATCTTTGTTGTCATTGGCTTCCTTATTATCGTCGTGGCCTCCCCCAAAAGCTCCACCTAACAATTACATTGCTCGTCTCTGAACACCCCTTCAAAGTATCAAACGCCAGCTTTTTTGATGGAGAAGAGAAACGTGGATGGAGACCTTCGGATCAGAGTGGCCACAAAGATTATTACAAAGCTTATGGAATACAGGAGGTTAAATTTTGATAAACGTAGACACCCGATGGGTGGGAAAGTGAGCATGGGCTCTGCAACAATCCTAAACTGCACAAGGATTACGCCTAGTTGGTTGGTGAATCCAAGAGGCCAACATTGGACACCCCAGCTTGAGACTATCAGGGAAAAGAGAATGTGGGAACTTATGAGATTGGTATAGATGAGTAGTTTGGATCACTAAAAAAATAAAAAAATTGTTGTTAAATTTTCATATTACACTTAATTTGTGTGTGTGACAATTTGGATAAAAAATTTATAAACTTCGTTAATCCTGAGAAAAAAGGGTTATTCATTAATATCAAATTTGAATTACTTAAGACTATTTGTATCTAAATTTAGAGGCATGCCATCCCAACAACAAACAATTGTATGCCGTTAATAATACTGAGCACGTATTTCATGCAAACACATAGATTTGTATGTCGATAGGCAATTTTTGTTTTATTCGTATTATTATATGATTTTATATATGTATGTACAAGGATGATTCATCATGTAATTATTTAAAGATAACTAAAAAAAATTATATTATATTATATTATTAAATTAAAATATTAAAACTAAATTAATTTAAAAAAAATATTTATATTAAAATTAATTTAGTTTTAATATTTTAATAATATAATACAATTTGATTTTTTCATTATCTTTTCTTTGTTATTTATAATTTAATTTTTATTTCCTTTTAAAGTTTAAAAATATATTAGTCAAATTATATATATATGATAAAAAAAAAAGTTTTATTTCCTAAAAAACAGTTGTGATTGTACATATTAAATCATGTCTGAGGGGCTGCCACTTGTTCTTCCAAACTAGTGGAAACCGAAACAAATGGCACCCTTATGTTCTGGTTGGAAAAAAAGAAAAAAAGCCCCACCTGTTCCGCTAAACATTTGGAAACCAGAATAGGTGGCAGAATAGTATTGATACAGAGGTGTCTAAATATGCAACAAGAAGTTTGAACAGAACACGAGGCAGAAAACCTGGACAGAGAATGAAATAAGAAAATTGACCAGGAATACAAAAATTCGTTTTTTTTTTGCAAAATAAGTGCAGAGAGATTAAAGGATTAATAATCAAAAGAGCCATTAAAACCTGCGCTAGCTTGAGTGCTGCCGTGAGGAGTGAAGATGTATGGTTGCATGCAGGTCGGGCAATGCTGCTAGATTTGCAAGCTTGAGAGTGTTTCAAATAGGATGCCAAGTATGCTGCTAAGTAAAGTATGCTTATGGAGATGCTCCATCATACCCCTTCGCATCTCAAAGATGAGCTCTAGATGTTCTGGTGGGAGGAAGCAAATAGAGTGTGAATCTCGGGCCATGGCAGAGGTGGGAAGTGGAGGCTCAACAGGGCGGTCAACCAAGGGATTTTCTTCCTGGAATATACAATTCATTCCCTCCATGGAACACGTTGTAGCAGAATCATGGAGACTGGTGCTAGGATGGTCTTGGGGGTCTAGAACTGTGTAGAGGAGGGAATTCGGTGGCACCGTAATTTGGCTTGTTATGACAACAAATCAATGCGGTTGAAGAATCCTGGGAAATATTGTTGGCACAGGGGCAAACCCGTGGTTCAACGCTACAACAGTGCACCAACAAAACCCTAACTATCGGCCCTTTCGGCAACACCTGCGAAGCAGATGAAGTCTCACTTTAGATAGAGGCAAGGGTGGTTGTAGGACTCCAGTGTTTGCAACCTTAGCTGGGATACAGATCTATGATTGTAACACCTTAACAGAGCACTTAATAGTTATAGTTCATCAATATCCAGTCTTAGTTTACAGCGCAGTTAAACCCTAATAATAAATCAATGTAACATTCCCATAGATTCAATAGAGTCAAGCACTAAACATATTAACATAGATCAGATCTAGCATTTATTCATATTATTCATCACTAAGCTACCATATTAGATTCATCTATCATCTAACAACACACTAAGCATTTAATCACATAAACAAAAGAGAAATAATAAAGCACAAAGAATTCACAACACAGGATATGCATGGTTCACCCCCACCCTGGGGCTATGTCCACCAACTCTTCATCTCCTTTATTAGCTTCTTTCAGTCTTCTTACATGCATAAAGCCTCAAAACCAACCCCGTAGAGGACAGGGGATCTGCGCACCTCGCTAGATCCTCCTTCCCTGGGTTACAACACAAGTCTCTTCACAATCTCTTACAATTAATTGCAATTAGCTCTGCAAGTCTCACACAATATGCACGAAGCATTTACAATCATTACCTGTACTTAGCACAACTTACCATTCTTCGATCACATAGATCGAACTACTTCCTACATCGCCTAGCTTTCTATTTATATATTACAAAATCAGGCCTAAACATGGGTAAACCCATAGGTCGTCATTCCCATACTCGTTACATAAGCCCAAAACCCAAAAAGATCTAAAAATGGGCGGATATCATGCGATCTCCGCTTCATCTTGTGCTCTGCCTTCGACAGCCTATCAAAGTCCCAAAAATAGGTCAAACATGACCAAGAATCCTCAAAACTTGATCAAGGGCCAACAAGCCCCCAACACTCACCTGTGACTCGTCCCAAGTCACTCTAATCCAGGTAGCTCTGATTCAAAAGCCTCGATCTTGGATCGAGCTGCTTTGACTTGTTGTTGTGCCATGGTCTCCTGCTCAACGAACTCTTGTATAACAGCTTCATTGACATGCCCCTCTAAGCATTGTTCAACTGTAGTGATGACTTGCTCCAGTTTTGCTCCTCAACCTTCAATCTCTGAGAACGGTTGGAAAGCTTCATCCTGTATAGGTTGGATCCTCTGAGTCACTTCCATGACTCTGCTCTGAATGGTGTGGACCTGTTGTTGAGCAGTGCGCTGCTCTTGGGATCGCTTCATCCTTTCAACAGCTGACAAGGGCTTCAACTGTTCCTGTATTGTTTCTTCTTGCTGCTTCGCCTCCTGGAGCTGTGACTCTAGTGCCTTTAGTTATGGATTCTCAGTGAGTCTCCCATAAGTCTAGGCACTGGGATCACTTAGTTGTTCACATTCCATGGCAAGGGCCTTTATTCTCTCAACTGCACTTTGAGCAGTTGCTTCTCTTTGATCCCTCACATCCTGCAGAGTGTTGGGCACTCTGCGGAGTTCTAAGTTTACTATTCTTTGTTGTAGCTGTTGGGTAGCTTCTGCGAAATGCTCTACTTGATGCTCGACTCGGTCTTCTACCTTTGGCTATAAGCCTATCATAGAGCGAAGTGTTATGTTGACTACTTCTTTCACTTTGAGTTTCTCTGCGAGCAATTGTTCTTTTTTTTGCTGAATCTGTGCTTTCTCGTCTTCAAACTTTATCTAGAGAGTAACCTTCTCTTGCTCCACAGCTTGACGTTTTTCTACGAGTACTTATTCCACTTGCTTCAAGGCCTGGGTGGCTTGTTATGTTTCTTCCTGTGCGCGACAAAGGTGAGCTTTGGTCACATCAACTAGTTTGCAGAGTTGGGCTGGCTCATCTCCCAAATCTGGTTCTTTCGATGGCAGGGGTGCAGTGGACACTGCGCGACTGGACTGAAGGGCCTCTTGTACCCCTCGAAGTTCAACTTATATTCTGTCGTACATCTCCTCTTTCTTGGCTTCTTGTTTCTGCAAAATTTCCTGCAAGGCGTCATTTACAGCTGCGATGATGAAGTCAAAGTCATCGACAGTGAGCACAATCTGCATCTTAGTCAAGGTGGCTCTGGATTTATTTTGAGAAGAGGGTTTTGGGGGAGAAACCTTCCTCTTCTTCAAGGGATCAGTCTCATCTTTAGGCAGTGTTACTTCGCCTTTATTATGCTCATCTTCTTTTCCATTTATCTCTTCTACTTCGTCATCACCCCCTTAGTCAGGTGATACAGGAGCAGTCTTTTCTGATGCGCTTCTTAAGTCCTAGACTTCTTCGGTCTTCTTCCTTTTGTTGGTTCCAGGCGTGTCATGTTCTTTGTGAGTGGCCTCCGAGCTGTCAAGCACAGGGTCAGACATCCTTGCAGGGTTAGCGGGTATAAGGAGGTCTACTGACCATTCCTTAGTTATTTCCTTGAGGTCCTCTTCTGTGAGCTTGTAGTACAACTGAAGCACTGAAGCTCCCCCTTATGCTCGTCTGCTTGCACAGGAATATAGATGAAGTGTCGCACCTTCTAGCATCTCCCAAGCAATAAACGCGATGAGGATCAGGAACCAGCTAAAGTGGAACTCGTAGCCCTGATACTGTGATTCACGACAGTCTAATTCCAGATGATTAACTAGATACTTCGCCCAATTCATCTGTAGGCCTTCCATGCATTTCCCTGTGAGGTCAACAACAAAGCCTGTGACCTGCATGGGTCTGTTCTTCTTTACTAGATTTCATGCAATTAATTGGCATGCTAGGCACACTGCTCCTTTCTAGATGGAAGCTACCTTGTAGCCTCACATCCCCTTCTCAACATCGTCGTAGATATCCTTGATCTTCTGTGCTAATGTGCGATCTATGGCTTTTCCTGGATAGAAGTCCCGCGGGTCGGGTCCTTGCATACTCAATCCGGTGGTCCTATGGATCAACGTCGGATCGACTATGATACGATGGTCTAGCCATAAGTAGTTTCCATGATAACATGAGAGAAAGAGATTAACACAGGCGTTAACCTCTTGGTGCCTTCCAAAGTGTGGGATCTTCATTACATTCAAAAGGGTGGACTGCGAGAGGTTCATCGTCCATAGTTGGGGGATTATTTTTGAGTTCTTCCCTTCGTCCTGGTCAAGTATTTATACAGCGTGAGCATTCTATGGTTTTTGCGGTCTCCTAAGTTGAAGTCGTTCAACTTCAACGTGCCGATCTTGTCTTGCTATGCTCTAACTGTGTGTATTCCCTTCGAGAGGTACGTAATAACCATGGTGTACTCAAAATCTCTCGGCACACTATCACGACTCACCATGCCAGCTAGAGGTGGGATGTAGTTAGGTAATATGGTCGGGATTAGCTTTGTATTTTCTAGGTCATCTTCATGCTTGGTTCTCTTTTCTTCTATTGGTCAAGATGGTCTGGATCCGTGAGAAATCGATGGAGAGGCTTTCACTCCTCTCATCGATGACGCTTGTACACCCACAAACATTACCCTTTCAAACATTACTCTTTCAGTCATGAGGTCGATGAGTACCTCCTTCACAGACTCTTCGACTGCGCTAAGTTCTTCGGACATACACGCTTTTGGTTGAATATCTCAGGTTTGAAGAGTAACTACTCAATGAAGCGGGATGGATGGTGATAGCTCGATGATCGTTGTGCGAAATCAACTAATCTGTGGGCTCAGATAATCACGGTTGGAAAAAGTGTTCTCGGTGCAAGGCTTGATGGAATAAGTAGATAACTAGGCAATGGATCTCTCCAACGGGCGAGAAGCCTTCATTAATTCAGTAATGTCCATTACGGCACGGTCCCAACGATCTGATGGCGAGCTTTCTAACCATAAATTTCATTCTAACTGTTCGGGGCATTAGTCTAATAGTTATACTATTTCCAATGGCTATATTGCTTTGCCATGGCGAAGTGCCATGTGGCATTGTTATGATATCCCGATGAAGTTCCAGTTTTGCAAATTTTCCTTCTACGAAGTTCCATCTGGAACCTTCTGAAACTTTTTGATCTTTGATCTCTTTGTACTTAGTTTTCTAGCCTTCTTTCCAGTGAGCTTCTTCTTGACATTCCTCTTTTCGTTCTGATTCTTATCCTCTTTTGGCATAGTAACTTCATGCTATTGAGATTCTTTCCTAGGATTCAAGGGCAATACTTCTTATCTATCTGGGGTAGGTGCTTCAGTCTTCTGTGAGTCTTCTTGTGTTCTTCCAACTTCGACATCCAAGTTTCTGGTTTTAAATATATGCGATTTGTTCTCATGTTCTTCAATCAAGTGTGCGATCCTCCTAGTCGTGAAATCTTTCAACACTTGCTTATTCTGCTCTAAGACTTCATCTTCTTTCCTTTTGGCCTAATCCCTTTCAATCCAAGGTTTTCCTAGTAATATAGCAAATGGGGCATTATTCTCAATAAATTTAACAACCTCAAATTCTTCCTTTGTCGAAGTTCCATGAGCACTCATAGATATTTGGGTGAGCTTTCCATATAGGTTTATCAACTTTCCTCTAAATAATGTTATTCCTCCCAATGAAGGAATCATAGCAGGTTTTCCTAAAGTTTCCCAAGTTTTTTCTGTCATAATATTCACCTGTGTTTCTTTATCCAAAACACAGTCAATGTCGAAGTCTCCTATTATTTTTTCTATGCACTCTTTATCTTTGAAGATCTCTGATAAGTTGATATTTAGGTGGTCATTCAAGGTTCTTTTATTTGCAACAATACAGTCTATGATTCTTTCTGGGGTTCTTCCATGGTCTTAGTTGCTTTACCTTTCCCATGGTCTTCTTGTCTCATATTCATTCTTTCAAGCTTAGTAATCATTCTAGGGAAATCTAAAACGTCATGGTCCATAGCTTTACAACAATTACAACTAGATCTTCTACCAAGGCATTCCTTAGTCAGATGTCCCGGTCTTCTGCAACTGTAACAAAGGGTTAATCCTTGTTTTCTTTTAAATGATCCCCAGCCTTTCTTGTGCTGCGCACCAGGACCATAGTATCTAACCTGCAAAAATTCTTTCTAGGATCCTACATCCATTGGTTAGTCCAAACATTCTTTCTATGCATAGGTATAACATTTCTTTCACTATTCTTATCAAATCTACTTATATCAAATCGTCTTTCTTCTAGTTGTGCCCTACTTTTCAAGCTAGGACAAAATTTATCAAACATACCTAGATCCATACTTTTGAAACACAAATTTCCACTTATCTTACCTTTAACAAAGCACAGAGCTTACAGATCTTACCTCTTTCCTTCAGATCTGACTCTTCTTTTTGGTACAAAGAATCACAGATTAAGTAGAATATTGTGCGTTAGGGTAAAAGATCTATGCACAAAGATTTCACGGTTTCAGGTCAGATCTTTGCACAAAGCTCATCTTTCCTTAGTTCCCAGCAATCACAATTTCAGTCTCGACAACGAAACCATTTGTTGGCATAAAGGCAAACCCAGGGTTCAATGCTACAATGACGCACCAACAAAACCCTAACTACTGGCACTTTCGGCAACACCTGTGAAGCAAATAAAGTCTCACCGAGGTAGAGGCAGGGGTGTTTGAAGGATTCCAGTGTCTGCAACCTTAGCTGGGACACAGATCTGTGATTGTAACACCTTAACAGAGCACTTAGCAGTTATAGTTCATCAATATTCAGTCTTAGTTTACGACGCAGTTAAACCCTAATAATAAATCATTGTATCATTCCCATAAATTCAATAGATTCAAGCACTAAGCATACTAACATAGATCAGATCTAGCATTTATTCATATTATTCATTACTAAGCTACCATATTAGATTCATCTATCATCTAACAACGCACGAAGCATTTAATCATGTAAAGAAAAGAGTAACCATACAACACAAAGCATTCACAACACAGGATATACATGGTTCACCTCCACCCTGGGGCTACGTCCACCAACTCTTTGTCTCCTTTATTAGCTTCTTTCAATCTTCTTACATGCACAAAGCCTCAAAACCAACCCCGCAGAGGACAGGGGATCTGCGCACCTCACTAGATCCTCCTTCCCTGGGTTATAACACAAGTCTCTTCACAATCTCTTACAATTACTTGCACTTAGCTCTGCAAGTCTCACACAGTATGCACGAAGCATTTACAATCATTACATGCACTTAGCACAATTTAACCATTCTTCAATCACATAGATCGAACTACTTCCTACATCGCCTAACTTTCTATGTATATATTACAAAATCAGGCCTAAACATGGGTAAACCCATGGGTCATCATTCCCATACCCATTACATAAGCCCAAAATCCAAAAATCCCTAAAAAAGGGTCGAGATCCCGAGATCTTCGCTTCATCTTGCGCTTCGCCTTTGACAGCCTGTCGAAGTCCCAAAAATAGGTCAAACATGACCAAGAATCCTCAAAACTTGATCAAGGGCCAACAGGCCCCCAACACTCACCTATGACTTGTCCCGAGTCACTCTGATCTAGGTAGATCTACTTCGAAAGCCTCAAGCTTGGCTTGAGCTGCTTCGACTTGTTGTTGTGCCATGGTCTCCTGCTCAATGAATTCTTGGATAACAACTTCATTGATAGGCCCCTCTAAGCATTGTTCAGCTGTAGTGACGACTTGCTCCAGTTTTTCTCCTCGGCCTTCAATCTCTTAGAAAAGTTGGCAAGCCTCATCTTGTATAGGTTAGAGCCTCTGAGTCACTTCCATGAGCCTCTTGGGATCGCTTCATCCTTTCAATAGCTGACAGAGGCTTCAACTGCACCTGTAATGTTTTTGCTTGTTGCTTTGCCTCCTGGAGCTATGACTCCAGTGCCTTCATTTCTGGATTCTCAGTGAGTCACTCATAAGTCTGAGCACTGCGATCACTTAGTTGCTTACATTCCATGGCAAGGGCCTTTATTCTCTCAACTGCACTTCGAGCAGTTTCTTCTCATTGATCCCTCACATCCTGCGGAGTGTCAGGCACTTTGTGGAGTTCTAAGTATGCTATTCTTTGTTGTAGGTCATGGATATCTTCTGCGAACTGCTCGACTTGGTCTTCTGCCTTTGGCTCTAAGCCTGTCACAGAGCGACGTGCTTTGTTGACTACTTCTTTCACTTCGATTTGCTCTGGGAGCAACTGTTCTTTTTCTTGTTGAATCTATGCTTTCTCGTCTTCACACTTTGTCTGGAGAGTAACCTTCTCCTGCTCTGCAGCTCGACATTGTTCAACGATTACTTCTTGCACTTGCTTCAAGGACATGGTGGATTTTTCTATTTCTTCCTATGCATGACGAAGGCGAGCTTCAGTCGCATCAACTAGTCTACGGAGTTGGGCTGGATCATCTCCCAACTCTGGTTCTTCTGACGGCAGGGGCGCAGTGTACACTGCACGACTGGACTGAAGGGCTTGTTGTACCCCTCAGAGTTGAACCTCTATTCTATCGTACATCTCCTCCTGCTTGGATTCTTGTTTCTACAAGATTTCTTGTGAGGCGTCATTTACAGCTGCGATGATGAAGTCAAAGTCATCGACAGTGAGCACAGTCTGCATCTTAGTCAAGGTGGCTCTGGATTTCTTTTGGGAAGAGGGTTTCAAGAGAGAAACCTTCCTCTTCTTTAAGGGATCAGTCTCATCTCTAGGTGGTGTTACTTCACCTTTCTTCTGCTCATCTTCTTTTTCATTTATCTCTTCGACTTCATCATCACACCCTCGGTCAGGTGATATGGAAGCAGTCTTTTTTGATGCACTGCTTAAGTCTTGAACTTCTTCGGTCTTCTTCCTTCTATTGGTCCCGAGTGTGTCATGTTCTTTATGAGTGGCCTCCGAGTTGTCAAGTTCGGGTTCAGACATCTCTGCAGGGTTAGCGGGGATAAGGAGGTCTGCTGACCAGTCCTTAGTTATCTCCTCAAGGTCCTCTTCTGTGAGCTTGTAGTACGACTGAAGCTCCTCCTTATGCTCATCTTCTCGTGCATTAATATAGATGAAGTGTCGATCTGCACAGAACTTCATGAGGGGTTGGAACTGTTGTAGGGTGTTCAACGTCATACGAGGTTCATCTTCAATACCCCTCTTCAGTTGTAAATAATATGTATGAAAGACTGCATTCAACTGCCACTATTTTCCCATATCGCTCGAGCACCAGAGTGTGGTGAACTTCGCAACAAGTGGTTTGAACAGCTCAATGTCCGGGAATGTCGCACCTTCCGGCATCTCCCAAGCAATAAATGTGATGAGGATCAGGAGCCAGCTAAAGTGGAACTCATAGCCCTGATACTGTGCTTCACATCAGTCTAATTCCAGCTAATTAAATAGGTACTTCGCCCAGTTCATCTATAGGCCTTCCACGCATTTCCTTGTGAGATCAACAACAAATCCTGTGACCTACGTGGGTTTGTTCTTCCTTACTAGATTTCCTGCAATTAATTGGTATGCTAGGTGCACTACACCATTCTAGATGGAAGCTACCTTGTAGCCTCACGTCCCCTTCTCAACATCTCTGTAGATATCCTTGATCTTCTATGCTAATGCGCAATCTATGGCTTTTCCTGGGTAGAAGTCCTGTGGGTCGGGTCCTTGCATAATCAATCTAGAGATCCTATGGATTAACATCGGATCGACTGTGATACGGTGGTCTAGCCATAAGTAGCCACCATGGTAACATGAGAGCAGGATATTAACACATGCTTTAACCTCTTGGTGCCTTCCAAAGTGTAGGATCTTCATTAGATTCAAAAGGGTGGACTCCGCGAGGTTCATCGTCCATGGCTGGGGAATTATTTTCGAGTTCTTCCCCTTCGTCCTGGTCAAGTATTTATACGATGTGAGCATACTATGCTTCTTGCGGTCTCTTAAGTTGAAGTCGTTGAACTTCAATGTGCCGATCTTGTCCTGTTGCGCTCTAACTGCGCATATCCCCTTCGGGAGGTACGCAGTAACCATGGTGTACTCAAAATCTCTCGGCACACTATCACGACTCATCGCGTCGAGCAGAGGAGGATTGTAGTTGGGTAAGATGGTCAGGATTAGCTTCGCATTTGCTAGGTCATCTCTATGCTTGGTTCTCTTTTCTACTATTGGTCGGGATGGTCCGGATCTGCGAGAAATAGATGAAGAGGCTTTCACTCCTCTTTTCGATGACGCTTGTACACCCACAGACATTACCCTTTTAGACATTACTCTTTCAGTCATGAGGTCGATGAGTACCTCCTTCACAGACTCTTCGACTGCGCTAAGTTCTTCAGACATACATGCTCGTGGTTGAATATCTCGGGTTTGAAGAGTAACTACTCAATGCAATGGAATGGATGGTGATAGCTCGATGATCGATGTGCGAAATAAACTAATATGCGGGCTCAAATAATCACGGTTGGAAAAAGTGTTTTTAGTGCAAGGCTCAATGGAATAAGTATATAATTAGGCAATGGATCTCTCCAATGGGCAAGAAGCCTTCATTAATTCAATTATGTTTGTTACGGCACGATTCTAACAATCTGATGGCGAGATTTATGACCATAAATGTCGTTCTAACCATTCGGGGCATCAGTCTAACGGTTATACTATTTCCAACAGCTATATTTCTTTGCCATGGCGAAGTGCTAAGTGACGTTGTTCTGATATCCCAACGAACTTCCAGTTTTGCAAATTTTCCTTCTGCGAAGTTCCCTCTGGAACCTTCTGAAACTTTTCGATATTTGATCTCTTCTTACTTAGGTTTTCAGCCTTCTTTCCAATGAGCTTCGTCTCAATATTCCTCTTTCTATTATGATTCTTATCCTCTTTTGGTATAGTAACTTCGCGTTGTTGAGATTCTTTCCTAAGATTCAAGGGCAATACTTCTTCTCTATCTGGGGTAGGTGCTTCAGTCTTCTGTGAGTCTTCTTGTGTTCTTCCAACTTTTACATCCAAGTTTCTAGTTTTAAATATCTGCGATCTGTTCTCCTGTTCTTCAATCAAGTGTGCGATCCTCCTAGTCATGAAATATTTCAACTCTTGCTTCTTCTTCTCTAAGACTTCTTCTTCTTTCCTTCTAGCCTGATCCCTTTCAATCCAAGTTTTTCCTAGTAATATAGCAAATGGGGCGTTGTTCTCAATAAATTTAACAACCTCAAATTCTTCCTCTGTTGAAGTTCCATGAGCACTCATAGATATCTGGGTGAGCTTTCCACGCAGGTTTATTAACTTTCCTCTAAATAATCCTATTCCTCCCAATGAAGGAATCATAGCGGGTTTTCCTAAAGTTTCTCAAGTTCTATCTGTCATAATATTCACCTGTGTTTGTTCATCCAGAACAATGTCAAAGTCTCCTATTCTTGCTTCTATGCACTCTTTATCTTTGAAGATCTATAATAAGTTGATATTTCGATGGTCATTCAGCATTTCTTTTATTTGTAGCAATACAGTCTCTGATTCTTTTTGGGGTTCTGCCATGATCTTAGTTGCTTGACCTTTCTCATGGTCTTCTTGTCTCATATTCATCCTTTCAATCTTAGCAATCATTCTAGGGAAATCTAAAACTTCATGGTCCATATCTTTACAACAAAGACAACTAGATCTTCTACCAGGGAATTCCTTAGCCAGATGTCCCGGTCTTCTACAACTGTAACAAAGGGTTAATCCTCATTTTCTTTTAAATGATTCCCAACCTTTCCTGTACTGCACACAAGGATCATAGTAGCTAACCTGCAAAAAATTATTTCTAGGATCCTGCATCCATTGGTTAGTCCAAACATTCTTTCTATGCATAGGTATAACATATCTTTCGCTATTCTTATTAGATCTACTTATATCAAATCATCTTTCTTCTAGTTGTGCCCTACTTTTCAAGCTAGGACAAAATTTATCAAACATACCTAGATCCATACTTTTGAAACAAAAATTTCCACTTATCTTACCTTTAACAAAGCATAGAGATTATAGATCTTACCTCTTTCTCTCAGATCTGACTCTTCTTCTTGGTACAGAGCTTCACAGATTAAGTAAAATATTGCGCAATAGGGTAACATATCTATGCATAGAGATTTCACAGTTTTAGGTCAGATCTTCACACAAAGCTCCTCTTTCCTTAGTTCCCAACAATCACAGTTTTAGTCTCGACAACGAAACCATTTATTGCCACAGGGGCAGACTCGGGGTGCAATGCTACAATAGTGCACCAAAAAAACCCTAACTACCAGCCCTTTAAACAACACCTATGAAGAAGATGAAGTCTCACTCGAGGTAGAGGAAAGGGTGGTTGTAGAACTCCAGTGTCTGCAACCTTAGCTGGGACACAAATATGTGATTGTAACACCTTAATAGAGCACTTAGTAGTTATAGTTCATTAATATCCAGTCTTAGTTTACAACGCAGTTAAACCCTAATAATAAATCAATGTAACATTTCCATAGATTCAATAGAGTCAAGCACTAAGCATACTAACATAGATCAGATCTAGCATTTATTCATATTATTCAACACTAAGCTACCATATTAGATTCATCTGTCATCTAACAATGCACTAAGCATTTAATCACATAAACAAAAGAGCAACCATAAAGCATAAAGCATTCACAACATAGGATATACGTGGTTCACCCCCATCCTGGGGCTACGTCCACCAACTCTTCATCTCCTTTATTAGATTCTTTCAATCTTATTACATGCACAAAGCCTGAAAACCATCCCCACAGAGGACAGGGGATCTGCGCACCTCGCTAGATCCTCCTTCCCTGGGTTACAACACAAGTCTCTTCACAATCTCTTACAATTACTTTCACTTAGCTCTACAAGTCTCACACAGTATGCATGAAGCATTTACAATCATTACCTGCACTTAGCACAACTTACCATTCTTCGATCACATAGATCGAACTACTTCCTACATCACCTAGATTTCTATTTATATATTACAAAATTGGGCCTAAACATGGGTAAACCCATGGGCCGTCATTCCCATACATGTTACATAATCCCAAAACCCAAAAATCCCTAAAAAGGGGCCGAGAACCCATGATCTCCACTTCATCTTACGCTCCACCTTCAACAACCTGTCAAAGTCCCAAAAATAGGTCAAACATGACCAAGAATCCTCAAAACTTGGTCAAGGGCCAACAAATCTTGTGGAGGCACCTCTTCCTAGATGCATAGTTGTACGAATAAGGTCCCCTCTTAGTGTTTCCATGCTCTTGAGGCATGATGGTTAGGGAAAACCAAACTCAACTTAGTTGAAGAAAGAGTAGATCTAGGCGAGTGAAAGGATCAAAGCACGAATGCGAAAACTGAGCCCAGTGGAATGAGACATAACAAACCCAAAGGAAATGGAGGAGCACCAGGGGAGATGAGGTGACCTTGCACATGCCTCCCATACTCATTTTCGTCCATCCGCCATGGTGCACTGAGAGCTCCATTAAACCTGCACGAGGGAACTGTCCAACTTTCCTAGGAGCACGTTGAATGTTTTCCTCCATCGTAGATATGAAGGTGAGGGTGGCAACAGGATTAATAAATGGCATGGACTACATGCAATCAATGTGGCACCCCATTCAGGGGAGGGTAGAAATTTCAAGCTATATCCATACATTGGCGCAGCAACAGGGGGGCTGGGAAGATTTGAGCATCCAGTTGAATCATATCCTCCTTTGAGACCACTCCCTCATTATCTAGGTGATATGATATCTTGTTTTCTTCTCTTTTCACATGTGAAGGGATTAGAGTGAGTTTGGGTTGTAGGAGGGATCTGAATTCCTCCAATATTCCTAGAAGTCTCCAACTTTGGGAGACTTTCGAGGGGTGGGAGCCATGGATGATTTTTGAGACGAGATTGATTATCACCTGGGAGTCCCCTTCCATGATGAGTTGATGGATGTTATGAATAATTTCTAGTTTGTTTCCCTTGATAAGACTCCATAGTTATGCTACATTATTTTTTTTGAGCCCCAGGTAGCCTATTGTGATGTGTAGAATCCATCCTGCGTTATCACAAAGAACTACCCCAAAGTCGACTGGTTCAGGATTTCCCTTCGAGGAGCCATTGAAATTTAATTTGACAAAGCCTTGAGGGGGTGGGGACCAAGAGAGAGGTATGCAAGAGAGGTTAGACAAATGAGGGGTGGCTTGGCAGGGGTGACTAGGGAGGTTTAGTTTCCATGCCAACATGATGAGACTTTCTGAAGGATTGCATTGCATATCATCCTATGTCCAAGGCTCAACTCTAATTGTTTCCCGAATGAGGGTGAGGATATTTTCCCAAGTAGTGAGGGGGGAAGAGGAAAGGGAGTGGAAGATTATCTTATTTCTCTCTTTTTAGATTTTCCACACTATGAATCCTGGTAGAAATTACCAGATGTGATCTAAAATTGGGTTTTGATAGGTGATTAAGTCCCAATTTTCAATAGTGTTGACAATAATTGCTTTATTTATGTTGGAGCAACGCATTATTTTCACTGCCATGTCCCATATTACTCCACTGTGAGAGCATTGATTTAATATGTGTTCCATTGTTTCCTCCAGTTGCTGATGGAGGAGGCATATCGAAGGTCCCACAAAGCCCTGCCTCCGGAGGTCATCCCAGGTGAGTATGCGATTCTGGACAATTAGCCAAAGTAAAATGGAGATTTTCGACCAGAATTTGGGATTCCAAATTTTATCCCATATGTGCTCTTTTGGTTGCATGTGGTAATTTTCATTGTGGTAGGACTCTTTTACCGAGAAGTTTCCTGTTGGCGAGTGTCCCACTTGAGAATGTCTGGTTCTTCACTGATGTGAATCTTCCGTTGCGAGGCCAAATCACACCAATGTTGTGTATTGCTATCTTCATGTATGTTGAGTTCATGGGGCTGAGTCTTCCATATGCACTAGGGGTGTTGCTGTGAATTTTCCTTCCAAAGGTCATTTACATGTAATGTATCGCTGAATTGAATTTGTTGGTGTAGGGGGCTTATCTCTTCCATTGAGTGAAAAGGCAACAATTGTTGCCAGGAGTCTTTCTAGAATAAGGATAACTCTTAGTTTTGTATCTCCCAAAAGGCATGTTTCTGTATGAGAAGGTGATTGCACCAAGATGCATTCCATATATTGGATCCTTGAATCAGATCATTTAGTCTGATGAGGAGGTCCTCATTAGTGGTAGGTGCATATTTGAGCCTCCAAATTTTATCCCATAACTCTGTGGGGTGTTTGAGCCAACACCACCAAATTTTTTCTCCCATTATGCGATTGAGATTTCCCGGATCCCTTAGACCCAGTCCACCTATTGATTTAGGCCGACAGATTTTATCCCAGCCTACTAGAGCCCATTTTTTTTCCGGGTGGTGACCATGCCAGAGAAAATTTCATTGGATGTTTCTAATAGATTTTATAAATGACTATGGTGCTTCCAAGGCTGTAAATAGGTACATCAGTAGGGCAAGAAGAACATATTTCATAAGGACTAGTCGAGATGCAAGGTTGAGAGAGAAAAATATCTAGTTATTTACACTATTAGAGATGGATAGAAGGAGGCTATCCCAAGAGATGTTGTGAGTGGCTTCCCCCATGAGGGATATACCGAGATAGTTGGATGAAAGAGAGCTCTTGGGGATACCCAGAATTCTGGATATGTTGTTTTGGACTGCCAGTGGGGTATTGAAGAAGAAACATTGTGACTTGTCCAGGTTTAGGGAGGTTCCCAAAGTTTCTGCAAAGTCTCTGAGAATGGTCTTCAGCTTGTTAGCCTCCTGGGAAGTGGAAGTATTCATAATCAAGGTTTCATACACAAATTGACTATGGGAGGTTGTTGACTAGATATTGTGAAGGGGTAGGCCTTTGGGGGAACCACCCTCGATTGAGGCATGATGTAACAACCTATGTCTTCAACCATTATGACAAAAATGGGAAAGGGGGTCCCTCTGACGGATGCCTCTGGTGGGGGTGAAGAGTTGGGAAGGCCCTCCTAGAGAGTTAACTCCCCAAGGCCATAAATCATTTTAGGAGTTTGAGATAGGGAGAGCTAAAATACAAAGGTCATATTGGTATAGTCGGGAGCCTCTTCTAACATGGCAGTTGAACATGAGGTCGTGTGAGGAATATTTGAGGAGATAACTGCTGCAAATATTGACTAAACATAAAAGATAAATAATATTTTGTGGGTTTCTCTAGTGCCCTTACCTCCTTGAGATGATGCTTTCAAAGATTCAGGTTTTGTTACCATACCCATACATTCGATCTTAACTATCGACTGCACCCCCTGGATGTTGATTATGAGTTGGTATACTTAGTAGACATTCCTAGGTTTCTCAAAGGTTACTATGAGGGGTTTCCCATGGTACATGGGGCAGACATCACATCACACTTCTTAGTACCCCTTGAGGGTGCCCCGCGAAGCGTGGGTAGTTGCACCAAGAAAGGATGATAGTGGAGGTCAGGGTAACTTCCTCTCACTCCTTCATTCATTGGTTCACGAGACTTAATCAACCCGTGCCTTTGTTTGGAAGTACTTTGCCTAGCTTCATTACTACTACAGTCTCGGCACCTAATCCACCCGAGTTGGAGTACTAGTGAAGTTTTTTGTGATTTTTTTTCCTTAGGATTTTTCTAGTGGTGTTCTCTGCATAGGTAGATTACCTAGGTAAGTGTGTTGGTATTCACCTTGAGTCTATCATTTAAAGTGGTTGATCAACCACCTTATCAGTCTAGGAGAATTCAGGGTCTTCTGCATGTCAAATTGAATTCTCTACTGCCCCCTTTGAGGCGTCAACTTGATCAAACCGAAACTTTTGTACCAACTAGTCCCATTGACATCGTAGAGATATAAACTGTAGAAATAAATTCTTATGTGTCGAAGGTTACAAAAATATTAGATCTCGAAGATAAAGGCTTTATTTGTCCTTTTAACCCTATGTTGACTAGTTCTATGATGTGGTTGTCTTGTAGATTCCATCCTTTGGGTGGGATTACACTGATAGTCGCCCTCTTCGATGGGACATCATGGATGGAACTTTCGAAGTGTCTAGGTCGAGGGCCCCTACAACCCCCACTTTGGAAATAGTGATAGGAGGAGTTTTACCTCCTTTCATGTCTAACCAAATGAGTAATGTCGTTCGATACATGGTCGATGCATCGATCAGTAGCTCTTCATCGTTGAAAGTTGTATCCACTCAGCCTTTCATTTCGGCCTCCTCATCAACATTTATATATAATGTTTTTTAATTTGGTATGGCATCGATCATCATGCAAAACATGTCAATTGGTTCCCATTCGATTCCCCAAAGTGCTAATGTTGGTGCCGAGAGTTCTTCAATTCCCCTCCAAGCTTCGCCTTGGGGAAGAGAACATATTCCTCCAGCATCACCCTCATTTGAAGCAGGTATTTCCCACCTTCTGACCCAAATCTCTTCATCATATGGGCAAGTCCTATGGGCGACAATTTCAAATCCACTATCATGTCATCTTCCCCTAACCCTTTCATGTTATTTAGTGGGTTCAGTAGAAATCCATTTCCCTCATCTAGAATTTCAATAGGGAGAACCCCTTCCAAGGCCAATATAATCCCACACAAGTGTCTTACTCTTTGCAAGGGATGTCATCAAGGGGAAACCTCTTTCTGGGTAATAACTATCCAATGCAAGGGATTTTCCCTTCACAAGGGATGTCATCAAGGGGAAACCTTTATTTTTATTATGGGAACCAAATGGGTGGAGGTTTTCCTCCTTATAACTAGGGTTATCAGGGATTTACTCAAAATATCGTCCCATTTATAAGATCTTCCTAGAAACCTGGTTCTATTAAAAATCCAGGTTATCCTTTTCTGGCGGCAACTCAACCCATAAGATCGAACTCAACTAGTTGGAATTCTAGGCCCTCACCGAGGATACCTTTTCTAGAAACATTAAAATTTCTAGACCTATCAAAATTGATGAACAATCTGGTTTTCCATGATCTAAAATGGCCTCTGTTTCCCACCAAGTTTCCTTAAAACATTCCAAAATTTCAAGGTAAATCTAGTGAATATCCAAGTGGCCATGTGACATCATTTCATCTATGGTGTTCATCTAATTCTTTGAGCAATGATTCCATCTGCATTCATCTCTTCCAGTGCACTCGTATGGGAGTTGCAGTGAAATGGTACATTGAACTTGATGGCACAACATTTCATACTTTTCACAGTCTAGCCTTGGTCTTCCTTAACCACTTCCATATTCTTGTCTGGTACGATGACAGAACTAATATTTTATCTATGCTTAAATAGGATAAATCCACTCACATATAAGGTCATATCCAAGAGTGGCAGAAGGAGAAGAGGTTGATTAAAGCCAAGGTCCCTCCTGATATTTTGTTGGAATGGTTCCTTAAGTCCCCGTTTCCCTACATCTCCAAGGATGTATCAACCTCATGAGTATCCTATGAGGAGGAGGGAATTTATAGTTCCTAGCAATTAGATTTAATATACTCACAATTTGGGATCATTTGTGAGATTATACAGATGAATCATGAACTATTTTTATCCTTCAAAAGGGAAGTCTGAACCACATGTCAAAGGCAACGTTGGGTTCGTCAAAATCACAACCGTAGATCTAGTTATGAACTATATGCAAGAAATTATTATTCATCCATCTATGGTTGGTCAAGCTATGGATTCGACGATTTACACCATCCAGTTGTCAGATGTTCACATTGTACAATCGACGTCCTTGAAGGGTACCCAGCAACCTAGAGGGAAGAATAAAAAGGGTGAGAATAAGAAATGATGTAGAAGCAAGAATATAAATGCAAAATCTGATGCAAATAATAGAGGCGTCAAAAAGGATAAGAAGAAGGTGAAATCCCCTTGCAATATTTGTAGCAAAGATCACCTTACCCATCAGTTCCCAAATATGGAAGAGGCTCAATGCAAGTTAGTGTAGAAATAGCCTGTTGTGATGATTAACTTCTTCCCACAAGGAAAAAATATGTATGCAAGATCTTCTACTAGATATCTTCAAGGGGGAACCCAAAATTCACCCTTGTTGGATGGAACAATGTCGTTCATTAATATGGTGAACCATAAGAAAGAGGAGATTGATTTTTTCGACCAAATCTCATGATTACAGTAATCTTGAGCCAATGTGTAAATGGAAAGAAACTTTTGATCCTCAAAATTCTTTGCATATACAGAAACATGAGAAGGAAACAATGTCATGCATACCGAAAGGTGTGTATAAGTGTGTGTCACACAACCTGAATGCTCTATTTGCACCAAACTATTCCATTGTTGAGGACTTGGCTTAGATGCCATGTGCGATGTCAACCCTAGAGGTGCTTAAAAGTTTCCCTGTGTAACAACCTGTATTGTTGTCTTCTATAAGGTATATTGACTCCTTGAGTTAGTTCATTATGAATTTCAACACCACAGATGCGAAGCTTCACTTTCCTTATCACGTAGCCTTCCAAATCAATATTATGTACGCGAAACATGTTATTGGGAGGATTAGATCTCCTAAGCTTACTCCATCTCCTATGATTTTAACCACATTCAATGGACGAACATTTAGACCACCCAGTCTCATTTCCTCTTTCCCTGTCTAGTTAGGGGGGAAGGTCATTTCAGTTGAGGTGGAAGTAGTTAACACTCTGCTCAACTACAACCTTTTGTTAGGAAGGAGTTGGACTTATGCAATGACGACTATTGTCTCATCTATTTTTCGAGTCTTTTTCTTCCCTCGTGAAGGGAATATCGTAACGATATACCAAATTTCATTCAACCACTCTAACTCTGCAGAAACTCTAGGATATAAGGTCTTGTTGATAGAAAACTATCACATGGAAACTAAGATCATCGGTGTTGGGATGTGTCCTTCGCTTATGGGAACCTTTAATTTCCCAACACCAATTTCATACATTCTCCCTACCCCGATCGCTATCAAAAGTCAATCCCTTTGGTCCTTGTTACACGAGTAGGTTCATTTAGAACTACTTATTTTGAAGAAATGTGGGTGTTACCTTCACTGTGAAAATCAGTAAAAGGTCTTGTGCATGTCAGGATGGCCACACTAATGTCTGTGGAAAATATCACTTATCAATCAACCTAGCAAGCTACTACAAACTCTAATTCTACTACTTCATGGATGGAAGAAGAGGATCAGTTTTCCAAGCTTGTTTGGGCCCAAAATTCTTCAAATTATCTCAATTTCCTTAACATTGTCTTTCCTTCTGACGAAACTATTATAAAGGAAATGATAGGGCTAAAACAACCATGGGAGGATATCCATAATTGATCTTATTTCCTTCCAGAACTCAATCGAGTCGAAGCTAGGGAATTCTGATCAGTTGTGAGTAGAGGTGTCAATCAATCTTTGAACCCCTTAGAAAATATTGGTGTTTGTGTTGAGGGAGACATGGCTAATATATCGAAAATTAGTTTGATCAACATCTCCAAGATCTCTAGCATCATGGAAAATATTTTATCAATGTGGACTATTCTCCTAAAGAGATATGAATGTACATCTCTTTTTTAAAGAGTTTTGTGATGTTTTTTCCTAGTCTTACGAGGAAATGTTAGGCATTGACCCCCACATTTTCAAACATGATATTCATACTTATGAGAACTACAAGCCTGTTCAAAATAAGTTACAACCTATAAATCCTAGGAAGGAAACAAATATAAAGGCTGAGGTAGAGAAACTTCTTAAGGTCGGCTTCATTTACCCAGTTCCTCTTACTGAATGGATCTCAAACCTCATTCTTGTAGATAAGAAGAAAGTAACCATATGCATTTGTATGTATTTCCAAGTTATGAAAAAAGATTGTCCGAAGGACAACTTCCTCACAACTTTCATTGACTATATTATTGATGAGTGTGCGAGAAGTGAAATATTTTCCTTTATGGATAGATTTTCTAGGTATAATCAAATTCAAATCTGACCCGAGGATCAGCATAAGACAACATTCACATGTAATTGGGGGAATTTCATGTATAACAATATGCCTTTTGGCCTAAAAAATGTTGGAGCTACATTCCATTGGGACATGTCATTTTCCTTCCATGATCTAAAGCATATTGTTGAAGTTTACCTAGATGACCTTGTTACTCGCTCTCCCAAGAGGGTAGATCATCTAGCACATCTTAGGAGTATCTTTGAAATATGTCGTTACTATCGTATTCASTGAAATCCGAACAAGTGCATATTTTGCATCRTTTCAGGGCATATGTTGGGTTTTATCGTATCCAACAAGGGGATCATAGTTGATCCTTTAAAGGTTGAGGTAATAGTTTAGTTGCCTCCCCCGCGTAACATTCATCAGTTACTGAATCTTCAAGGAAAGGCTAATTTCCTTCGATGCTTCATAACAAACTATGACAAAATCACCAAGGGATTTATGCACTTGTTGAAAAAGGGGTCCCTTTCATTTGTGACGAGTTCATGCAATGATCCTTCGATGTTCTTAAGAACACACTTATGTCTTCCCCTCTTCTCAATCCTCCAAACTATGGCAGGTATTTCTTGTTGTATACCATGGCATCAGAATCCACATTTGGAATGGTATTGGTTCAAGAATATTATAGCATGCAAGAGCATGTCATCTTTTATCCCAGTCATGGTATAATTGGGCCTGAGATAAATTATTTGCATGTTGAGAAGCTATCCTTGGCATCTTTTCATGTTTCCTAAAGATTTTGACATTTCATTTTACTATGGAAAACCATTGTAGCTGCAAATGTCAATCCAATTTAATACATCCTGACACGGCGTATAATTGGGGGGAGAAATATAATAAATGGATTTTCATTTTACAAGAATTTGACTTGGACTTCGTCTCTACCAAGTCCAAGAAGTCATTGGTTTTCTCCAAGTTGATGTAAGAGTTTCCCCAGGAGGATGGGGAAATTGTTATTACAGACTTGTTTCTAGATGAGCATCTCTTCCTTATCACTTCTAGTGATCCTTGGTATGTATATATTTTGATATATCTACAAACTATGAAGTTTTCTTCACATCATTCACTGTATGGTCGACATTGAATTTTTCATCATGCAAAGAATTACCTCATCATCGGTGACACTTTGTATCATCTTTGGGTCAATTCAATTCTCCGTCGTTGCTTGACCCATGAAGAAGCGAAGACCGTGCTTAATGATTTCCATAGTGGAGCATGTGGAGACCATCTATATGGGTTAGATATAGCCCAAAACATATTGTGCACAGGGTACTTTTGGCCAACAATCTTTAAATATTGTGTTGAGGCAGTCAAAAGGTGTCATCCTTGTCAGATATTTTCTTAAAAAATGTGCACGCATCCTGCTTCATTATTTCTTGTCATCACCATTGGTACTATTATGAAGTGGGGAATTTCTTTCACCATATTCCACCCACCTTTGGCTAGGGGGAATCACCATATCATTGTGGTCACTGACTAATTTACGAAGTGGGCAAAGGCCATGCCTACTTTTGCAAACAATGGTTAAATAACAGCTTTGTTTCTATTCAATCAGGTTATCACGAGGTTCAAAGTTGCAAGAGATATTGTCAGTGGCCATTATAGTCACTTTCAAAACTGAATTATGTCAGAATTAGCATCTAAATTGGGATTCAATAAAGAGCATGTGTCTCTATATTATCCGCAATTGAATGGTTAGGTAGAGGCTTTAAACAATTCTCTCAAGACCATACTTCAATGAACTGTCAATAAGAGTAAATATAATTGGAATTTGATGCTCTATCTAGCACTATGGGTGTACCGAACCTCGATTAAGACTACCACATGATTCTTCCCTTTCCAACTCATTCATGAGGTGGAATCAGTCATACCCATTGCATGTGAAATTCCTCTGTTGAATATCATGATTAAGCTTATGCCTGACATGGCATATTTAGAAGCATGTCTCGTTCATTTAGAGAAAAATCATGATGTTTCTACTATGAAAAAGACCCACAAGAAGCATGTCAAGTAGTAATGTGACAATGTTTTTCATATAAGGGTCTTTTCTAAGGGTGACTTGGTTCTAGTTTACGATCAGAGGACAAGGACACATTAGGGGCATGCAAGTTTAACCTAATGTGACACGGTCCTTACATTGTGAGGAGTGCCCTTGAGACAAGAGATTATGAGTTGTCTGATTAAGAAGGTAATGTGTTTTCAGAGCCCAAAATTGGGTTCTACCTCAAGATGTACTACACTTGAGCCTAGTTTCTTAGGTGTTTTCCCGTTGTAATTATTGTACATTGATAGTATGTTTAGTTTTTCTCTCTTTTTCTCTTGGTTGCTTATAGTGTTTCTACTTGATTGGAATATGTTGATGGAGTCCTTGGTCCATGTTGGGTTCATGGATGGTTCAATATCTCACACTCAAAACCTTTATTCCACCGCATGGGTGATTTTTCACCTTTGGGACAAGTGGTTGTATTTGGAGGTGCTTGTCTAGGGCCAGCAACGAATAATGTGGCCAAGTATAGCGTAGTGATCAAACTCCTAAGATATGTTATTGTGCATTGTATATTATGTTTATAAGTTCACATGGATTCCAAATTGGTGGTGGTGTAGCTAAATGGTGAATACCGTGTGCGTGATCCTACGCTACTCTGACGATTCCTTCGGGGACGTCTTCTAGAATGAAATTTTAATTATATTACTTATATTCATGTTTCTAGGAGTGAAATTTGTGTGTCTAATGTATACCCCAAATATGTATTAGATTTCCATTTGTCACACATTTAAAAGTTAGAAGCACACACATGATTGTATATAACATGTTTATACCAAGGAAAAATGAGATATGTATATATTATTTCCATGTCCATTAAGTACAAAAATATGGATCTTAAGTTACAAAATTGGGCCTCTAGCCCCAAATTTCCATCTATACGCTAATACAAAAAAGATGATATACAATCTATGTTGAGGGCATTTCCCCCACATGTGTCTCTATATCACACTACAATGTTGGATAGACACCCAAAAATTCATACCCAGACCCGTGGTACACCTACTACTCACTATTGCATATGCTCCGACAAATCCTCAATTTGGATCATGGGAATCTGGTGAGTGAGGTGGTCAAATTTCTTTGAACATTCTGTAATGTCCTCCCCATTTTTTTGGCATCCTCGCCAGACTTTGCTTCACCATGCACCCTGCATCGATGACGCGGATACCCCTTTGGCCTCCTTGGTCCGATATATACACATTCACAATATGTTGTTAGCTTTAATCCATGCCAAAAATATTTTTGGTCTACTTCTTGAAATAATTGAAATAAATAAATAAAATAAAATGATCTAAAATTTTAAATTTTTTCTTACCAATCTCACTCAGTGTTGCATGAGGAGGTATGAGCATATATGGTTATCAAGTAAAACTTATCCCTTCATAGGGATAGTCATCAATTGTAATGAACTGATGCAACCACCAGTCATAAAATGCATCATTATGTGTATTTATTAGTCTCCCACCTCCCATGTGTTGTATCAAGGTGGACCATCATAGTAATCATGGTTCTCAAAGTTTGTGGGGTGTCATAAAGACTCGTGGACTCATGTTGGATACTCTTTCAAAGAATAAATAGCACAAAATGTTTCCATACCCGAATTTCTTCATCTTTATATTTTTGCACTCTGTGAGTTGATTTTTCATGCTCTACGGTAAATATGTACTCCAATCATATATAATTCAATGTATACACTCAAAAAAGTAAAAAATATGTCTCTATGATGCCTAGTGTAGAGAGGCAGGTCAGGTGATCCTGGTAATGGTCTACAAGATGACCTTCAGACTCGGGTCCTCTATATTACAAATTGAGACTTGACTCGCGACCCGTTGTGTCCTAGGGATGAAATAGGATGCTATATAGTCCTCAATGGTCATACCAATTTCCCCTTGGGTCCTGAGGTTGAATACATCACCTTGAAAAGTGAGACCTGTGATGAAGTAAATTTCATCCACCTCTATGGTCAGATATTGACCATCCATCATGAATGCATCCACGTCTAGGTTCCAATAACTGATCAAGAGTTGCAAGAATTTTTTATGTGCAAGAATGTTTGGAAATTCATACAATTTTCTCAATTCGCATTGTCAGAGGGATTCTAATGCCTCATAATTTTTTATCATTTCTTTTTCAATATCTTCATGCTCCCTCTCTCTCCACTCAATAGCTATTTTGGAGCTCTACAAGACAAAAAATAAAAGTTAATTCTCTTTTTTTCAAGGCTTGTGTACATACACACACCTTTATTTTATGATAGTCGTGTATATATGTATCTTCCATTAACAGGAGATGTGTATGTGGAAACATATATGCACCCCATGCCAAAGCAGGGTGTGTATGAGCCTACCCCTTTTTAAAAATTAAAATACAAAAAATGAATTACAAAAAATGAAAAAAAATGGATAGAATTGAAGAGGGATAAGAGATTGTTTACCTTGTTCTAACGGTAATGGATTCTAAAAACAGTAGTTCCAATTATGGTCTATGGAAGGTTTGAAGGTTTTCCCACTCAAATTACCAAATTTGGTAAAAAATCAAAATAAGGTGTTATTTGGGTTAATTTTTTCCTATTATAAATAATTTTCTACCCACTTTTACATAGTTTTTACTATTTTTAGTTTTAAAAAAAAATGAACCAAAAATTTTGTACAAGATGAATGTTGGGCTTGAGATTTTGCAGGGAAGATGTTTAAATGGTGTTTTTGTTTCCGCTTGTCCAATTTTTTCTGACTCTTTCAAGTAATGTTCGCGTCACTGGCATATAGGGTAGGTTTATTCTGCCTTGTATTTTTCATTATTAATGACCCATTATACATTTTCCTTAGGTTCAACCCCACTTACTGGAAACACGATCCTTTCCAGATGATTTTAAGTGTCGTTCAGTTCATGGTGGATCTTATCATCATGCGCATACTATATAGCACATGTTTTTCCTTTCAGTGCCCATGCTGAATTTTTTCTTAGGCTCGAGAGTCCTATTAGTCTCGCCATAACATTGCAATGAAACCTGATATTCTTATCAATATTATTTTCACTATTTACCCACATGGCTCCCATACTTTTGTGTTCAATTTCTAACTGCATTGCATACTTACCGCTCACGCTTTTGAGCCTAATGTCAACTTCAACTTGTTGTTTCTCAACCATTTGCTTATGCATTTTCATCAATTGCTAGCCTTGAAATTTTTTCCTTTTCAGTTTGACACATTTACCCTAGGAGGAAACATTCCCCCGAGTGTCCATATCCTACTCATGCTTCCTTTCATTGAGCATAGGTATGTTCCCTGTGCTTGGAACTAATTTTCTTACCCACAACACTCGTTTCCTCTGTATAATATAGCATTTTTTATTTATTTTCAGGCTTTCCAATATGAAAAATATCAAATATCAAATAATAAAAAAATTGTGAGACTTCTTTTCCGTTATTGGCAGCAGTCAAGTCACCTCTAAACAAAACACAAAATATTGAGTCCAGCCTCAACAATTTGGGTTAGTATGACTTTAGGAAACTGAACCAGTTACATAGAGCTTTTAATCCTCTAGTTGGTTATTCTTCCAATCAGTATGGAGAGTCTAATGTTGCATTCTGCGTCACATACATATGTCAATGTTCATTTTCAGTCCATGCTACCTAAGTCACATATTGTGTTGTGTTCTTGTTCAATGGAAGTTTTGTCCTATGTTAACCATTCCATAGAATTATTGACTTTGCAAGTCGATCTTCATGTATATCAATTACATATCAGTATCAAAAGTATGTTTATCCTATACTCATGATGGTATAGAGGGTCCCCATTAATTTCCTTCCCGTAGGTTAAGCTCTTATTGAGTATGACAAATTGTTCTAAGAGTTTGACCTAGAGTCACACCCTCGCCCTATTTACATCATTGATAGGTGACCTTGTGCTCAGCAAATGGAATTCCATCATTGGTTACTAACTGAGTGGTTTCCCTTGTGTTTGATGGAAATAACATTATTCACATATTGGGATTTAGGCAGTACCTTGGATTCCATTTGTCCCCATTGGTGGTTTCCCTTCCTTTGTTGGTAGTCTTCATTATTGGTTTTAATTCAGAGGGTCTCTTTTATGTGTTATTTACATCTAGTGCACACGGGAGACACACTTTGTGGTGGTCCTTTCAATATTTCGTCTGAGTCCTTCCAAATATTTGAACTTCTACTACTCCTTATGTTGGTTGATGGGGGATGCCTTAATGCCCTCCTTCCAGCGAATCTCGTCTTATCGACTTCAACACATTTTTATTTTGGTTAGGTATCTAGATTCATTATTGGTGCCTTGGGGATTCTATTCATCAGTGGTATTTTCTCTCTCTATATACAATGTGAATACATCCATGTCCCCTTATCGATAGATTCTATCAAGTTTTCAACTTCAGATTCTTTATTCACACTTGTAAATTGTACTAGTTACCTTGACACCCAATATCATTATTGGTGGGTTGTCTCATGTTTGTTAATGGTATACATAAATGATCGATAATCAAATGGCGTCTCATTGTGTTTGACTTCAACACATATATTGCATAGTGCATACTCATATCATGGAGGTTGATTTGAAGACCTCGGGAATGTAGTAGCATCACCTCTTTTATGCTGCTACCTGAGTTTCATTTGGAAAGTACCACTCCATAAACTTGCCATTGGGAACTAACTCTGAGACTATCTTGAAACTCTCTTGCCTACCTCTTCTTATCTATATATAGGATCTCTTATCCTATAGGTGGGGCCATCTTTTAACCATCTCGTTAGAGCAATCTGTTGAATTTAACTCTACACTTAACAAGCTGTAAATCTTCGGCTACTGGGAGAACTGATTGGTTTTCTATATTTTTGATTGTGAGGTGTCATAATAATTAGGTGTGGGGGAGGGGTTCATGAGTTGACAATTGATAAAATTTCCTAGAAGAAGTAAATCTTTGTAAATCTTTGTATTATTTTCATGATACAAGTTATTACATCAGCAGCCATTTTATTTTGAAGTGCTAAACTCCTATGTTCTATAAATTATTATATATGTCCTTAACAGACCACTATGTTGGTTATTTTTGTTACAGGTTGTTCATTGAAAGTTTGGCATTGCATGTTCTATGCAAGTGGATTGAGTGAGCATGGTGGCAAAATCAACAACAATGGAACACTCTTAGCCTGCCTCAACTCTTATTCACTGTGTTTGTGGCCTCTGAGGAATCAATTGCCTCAGCCACAAAGCTCCCAAGAGTTGGAGACCGATGATTTAAACACCACCAGTTGCCAAGAGCAAGCTATAATAGGGTTTTCAAAACCAAGTTTTAGAACATCTCTGGAGCTAAGGGATACTCCAAGGAGTGGATAAAAGAGGATCTAATCAACCCTCTCATAGTCATCACTATATTGATTACATGTGAAGGTAGATATTCTGTCTTTAAAACCTGTCAATTTCGATCATTAGCTCACTTTCATTTCAATAAGCCATTGAATTTTCCATTTTACTTCTTAAAGATTCTTGAGAGGATGTCTTCCCAAGTGAGGAAGAATGCAACCAATCCCCATAACAACTTATTTCACCATGACCTTATCAAACTAATTGTCTTAGCCAAATTGGTGAAAATGTAGGATGAGTTTATTTACCAATTTGCAAACCCTCATCTTAAAATCAAGACTAGCAAGAAGACTCTTGATCTAGGGACTATTACTCCACCCAAACCCTCATGCTCAAGTTATTCCTTTACCGGACCAAACGTCCAAGAAACTTGTTGATACCCCTACAGCCTCATAGGGCAAGGAGACCAAGAAGCCTATTGCTAATTCATGGCATGAGGACGTGCCATATCTTCGATTTGGGGGGAGTTTCCTGAGCTAAAAAATGCTAATCACTGCCCATTTGTATAGCAAACCCATGAGAAGAAAAAGTAGGATTTCTGTCAAAATTTTGTCATACTGTATTTTTACAATGTCTTGGGATGTTATATCAGCAGTTGTTTGTATTGGTATGCTAAATTATATACTGCTGACATCATTGTGTGTGTTATAATATCCTAAGTGTTTTTATGTTTATGCTAGAAAAGACCACTTATACTTAACTACTCTTTGTGACAAATACAGAGCGATTACAACTGCTAAATACTTACTGTCATCGGTATTCCAAGCTTATGAAAAGAGGATCAGTTGTTTGAATTGTTACATATTGATGACAGGAAATAACAATTCTCTTGTTCACCATGCCTACCAGTAAAAACCAATCCTTTTTGTTAGTATCCGTCAGTTCTGTCAGTCACCAGTGATCAAATTTACTCTTTCATGTGATTGATAGGATTATTAGGTCAAATTGTTATATTTTCAAAATAAAATTCTCAATTAAAATTTGACATATCTTGGTTTTAAAATTGTCATTGGTGTGTCTAGGTGTCAATACTACTCCCTCCACTCATCCAATAATTTTTATCATGGTCATGTCATCATTTCGTGTCATAAATTTTCAAATGATTGTCTTGGTCAAAGTTCTACTTCAAAATTGGTTTCTGAATTAAGGAAGATGAATTTGAGAAAATTGAAAGAGGTTTTTGTCAAAAATATAACAAGGAACAAAAACCTCCATAAATTTATGCACAGGTGTTATTATTTGAGAGAAATTATCCAAATACAATCGCTATAGGAGGGTTTCTGCACATTTGGACAACTTGACTTCAAGTCAGTTTTTTAGAGGGTTGGAGAAGGCATTTGCAGTGCTTGATGGTTCCATTGTGTAGAAGACATCATAAAATTTCCACCCATACCACTTTCATCCCAAAAATCCTCTGAGAAGGCCTCCAAAATCTCTATCAAAGACCACATTGTGCTTCTACTAAGAGCACGCTGTGCTTCTGCAAGTTTTGGGTAACCAAATTTAAGCTAGGATTCTGAACAAATAGGAAAGTAATTTTGCAAAATGGAGGAAACTTTTGTTCATAACATACAAAAAAACAATAACCTCTCTCAGTTTTTGAATATACTTTATGGTTTGGGATATATTCGATCATCTTAGAGGCCTATGTTTTCAGAAAATAAGACACTCTGTTTTTCCTGTTTTAGACATGTTTTCTTTTCATGTTTTCCTAACAACTGGAAGTGAAGCTTTGAAAACAAAGAGAGGTTTTTTATCAAGGACATATTAAAAAACAATAACCTCTCTTAGTTTCTAAAAATACGTTATGGTTTTGGATATATTCAGTTTTCTTAAAGGCCTAGTTTTTCAGGAAATAAAACACTCTGTTTTTCCTGTTTTAGTCTGTTTTCTCGGCGTGTTTTCCTAACAACTGAAAGTGAATTTTTGAAAACCAAGAGAGTTTTTTGTCAAGGAAATATTCAAAAACAAAAACCTCTCATTTTTTTACACAGGTTTTACTGTATTATAGTTACAGGTGTCACTTTGATACCTATTTTTCACAAGTTCGCCAGGCCAGAATTGTTGCGCTTATGGGAAGTCACTTTTGGAACTAATTTTGCAGAGGTAAAATTATCGTTTTTCATGGTTTAAAGGATAGATGGTATAATATACATCTCAAGGCAATTGAAACACCACAAAAATCCTAAGTGAAAATCCCTCGGGCAAGAAGGAGAAGCTTCTAAAGCTAATCCACCCCCTCCTTTGCAAGTTTAGTCATAAGGGCAATTTCTTTTTGTTTGCAGTGGGACTTGAAAAATATTAGGTGTGGGGGTAATGTTGGGCCCAAGATATGATCACTTTTATGATGGTTATTATACACTTTTGCCGCATGTACATATGTGTTTTTCATATTTTAAAGGAGCTTTTTGAAGAATTTCATGATAAAACGGTACGATCGGCACAAGGTACATATAATTCATGTTTAATGATTGTATCAAGTATAATTCATCATGTTTTATGGTTTCCAAGAGCTAATTCACATTTTTCTGGTGTTACAGGGCAAAATCCACTATGTTTCTAGTTTTGGCACTTGATCCGGCACTCATTTTGGCACTTGTTCCAGCACTCGATCCAACACTTTGTCCAGCACTTTGTATTACATAGAAATGGAAGGCAACTTGGTGGTTATGGCATTGGCGGCCAATGATGGACAAATTGGGCACATGGGTTTTGTTTATCCTTGCCTCCTACAACTACTAAGCTTTTGACAACTCAGTTTCAGTTGTTCAAGTGGGCGATTATTGGCTCACTCTGTTTTATCAGTTAGGGCATCATTTATTGTAATTTACCAAATTTAGAAGTGGTTCGACCCTCCTATGGTCAACCACTTGGCATGTAAACATTATAAATACCACTAGGATGATCAGAATATTGTTAACCAAGTAGAAGAGCCAATGTATTAGAGACAAATTCGTTTTTTCTCTCTTTTGATATTTTACATTGCCAGAATTGTGCCAAAATTGCGTTTTCAAGTTTTTATGGTGAATTCATCTTGTTAAGCTCGTGGTGTGCTTTTAGAGAGTGACCACGACTTGCTGGGGGGCCCACCAACAGTCTGGTAACTCTTCCATGTGTTGTTTGTACATTTCATAGCTTAGGCATCTCTCTTTTTCATTTTCTGTACATGTATTGTTATCTTTCTTCTGTTATATAATTTGTTGTTGTAGCTTAATGATTTGGTTCTTTTGTAGGTTAGTATAAAGGCGTGTGTTCATATGCATTGATTTGATAGATAGAGACAAATTTGCAAATTCATCTACTAACCCCGTGTGCAAGTAGATATTAGATTACGTTTTATTCATGCTTTTGAAATTTGATTTAAAATAAGAATTAAAACATAGTAGAACAAGTTTTAGTTTATGTTTTCTTTAACCAAGGCTTCAGTGGATGCATAGGGTTAGTTTTAGTTTTTATTTCCTATTCAATTGTTAATTAGATTTTTCCTTAATTAGTTGTTGATTAATTTATTCATTAGTTTACTTTTTCATGCTTTAATTTATGTTTCAAGCATTTTCCTTATTACATTTTGAATTGTTAAGATAGAGCTAGTTTAGTTTATGATTATGCAATTTCTTGCTTAGATTTAGATTGCAATTTCAAGCTGCAATTAATGATTGAATTTAGTATAGTATCAGTTTTCTTATATTAGTATAGAATGCATTTGAATTTCATAGATTAGAAAACAATTTCTTGTTTTCATAGGAGAGATAGTTTCTTGCTTTCATAGTTTAGAAAATAGTCTTATTTGTTGTTGTAGGGTAGATAGACTTTGCTTTGATGGATTGGATAGTAGTTTGCTTGTCATGGATTAAGAATTAGCGGTAGCCCCTCTTGCCTTCTATAAAATAGATTTCCTTTCATGCATTGTATTGATCATTTAGTCCAGTTGCCTCTTAGATTTCCTTTCATGCATTAGAATTAGTTTTGCATTAAGCATTTAGTCCACTTGCCTCTTAGGCTAAACAGTTGTTCAATGAGAAGTTTTACTTTGATTGCTTGCAGTAGGTAGTTGTCTTTGCTTACTTGTTTATTTGCTTTAATAGGGTAGTTAGGTGTCTTTGCTTACTTGTCTATTTGCTTTAGTAGGTTAGTTAGGTGTCTTTGCTTACTTGTTTATTTGCTTTAATAGGTTAGATAGGTGTCTTTTCTTGCTTGTTTCTTTATTTTCTTTCATAGGGTAGTTACTCATTGAATATAGGTTGGCAAGTTAAAACAATTTTGTTTTGTTAGTTGCTCATTGTTATAGTTTGCTTATTGCTTATTGTTGAACTAGTTTGCTTTACATAGGGTTTTTACTTGTTTTCTTAGAACTATCCATCGATTCTTAGCCCACAAGTACTTAGGTTACCTGGTTTCAAATTGCTTAGTAGGGTTTGCTCATTAGATAGGTTTTACTTGAGTAGATTAGCCTGAGACAACTTCCTTACTTAGTTAGACTATACTCCTACCAGCCCTTCTACCTTTGGCATATATTTTGCTACAACTCTAAGTTTACTTACCCCGGGTTGACAATTTAATTGAGGGTTTTTAGTGTGTTTTTAGTGCATATATAACACCCATGACCAAGTATATGCCTTCAATATATGTCAATATCACAAAGGTGTGGCTCTAATAATGAACCATAACATCCATAAAATAAGTACCAATGGTATTTATTAAGCATGTATCAATATCACCAAAATATGGACCTCAACCATATACAACCATATCCCAAAAGGGCCTCCAATACATGCCTTAAGCATGTGCCATATCATCCATGAAACAAGCCTCAGACTAACACATAAAATACATACCTTTACACAAACTTTGCTACCAAAACTTCACTACCAAATGTTTTGGCTATCAAAACTTTGCTACCTCAAAAATGCTACAAAAAGATTTACCAAAAGATCACTTGAAAGATAGATAATCATTGAACTTGTGTGTGTCCTTATGAGTGACTTCTTGTGATGTTTTTATACTTTTACAAAGTAACTTCTTTCCTTAATTCTAGAACCAAACTTTACTTTCTTGTTACAACTACTTTACCCTTTAATTAAGAATTGTAACTATTTGGGGGATCTTAACCATTCTTTGGGGCTTCCAACTTCAAGAGGGTATAACTCCTCAACCGTGAGGAACCACATGGTGTACCACCTACCATTGGAAACGTCCTGACGAGGATTATCCATCTATGAGGGTTTTGTATACACTTGAAGTATTCTTCAACCTCATTTTACATAGTCAACTTCAGGCCTCATGAAAACACCTATGGGTTTATTTTAGACTTCTTCAAAGCATCTTCCTATGAGGGCCATGCTTAGAGCTACACCATGAGGGGACTACTTTGGAGACTTCTCTAAATACACCCATCACATCTGTTGACATCAATAACAACCACTTCTTGTTGACATCAATGACAACCAATAGTCCAACAACATCAATGAAAACCAATTTTCCAACAACATCAATGAAAACCAACTATCCAACACAATTTATGGTAGGCCTAGGAAATACATGTCCACTCCAAGCCCCTAAATGGCCAAAAAAGATCGTTTAAGTATCCAAAATAGCCCCAGAAGTTTACGACCTAAAAAATTGTAGATAAAAAGTCGCTAAGATGGAGAACCATGTTAAGTCAATGGAAGAGCTGGGTTTCCATTGATTTCCCATTGGATCATTCCTTCCTCCTTAGGAATAAATGTCCCCATTATGTCAATTTCCCTCATTAGAAGGGAAATGTTTTACAGAATCTAACTCCCGGAGAGCCACTTTCCTTGGTGAAGAAGTTGTCCTTCTTTGACAACTCGATTGAGTTGTATTTTTTTTTGGCAGGTGCCCTTCGTCTCAATGTTGATGATCTATTCCATTGTAGTCTACTCAATGCAGTCAATATTTATTTCTATAGCGGAAAAATTCTTATCCACCTCTGAAGTCTCCATTAGGGGTGGAAAATATGGTCGAAACAACTCCACATTAAATACTAGGTGCAAGCCAACAAAAGGGGGAATACTCAATTCAAAATCATTCTCACCCATAGCCTTCATGATGGTGTAAGGCCTATAACATAGTGGTATTAATTTGACTTGGGGCCTTGTGAGGCACTATTTTTGCAAATGTAACCACACCTTATCACCAACCTGGAATGTTTATGGAATTCGATGATGGTCATGTCTATTGGCATGTTTACAGGTAGAGCATGCTTATCATTGATGGAAAGAACAACATCAATGATGGCCTATCTACAGGAAAGAACAACAGCAACGATAGCATGCATACAGGCAGAGTGTGCATCGATGGAAAAACAAGAACAATGTAAGCTCAGGAGGATTAACACAGAGTCGCATGCAGTGCGTAGGTGTGCACTAGGGCTGAGGTTAACTCATTACCAAAGCTCAAGAGAGATAGCGTACTTAGGATTTTAGAGGGATCAAAGTTCGAGGCCTTTGACACTTAGAAATTCTTCCAAGTCAGGAGGATGCGTAAGCTCGGGAGGAGATGTGACAGTGATCGTTAGATCCCATTCAAAATTCTTGATGACCATCAGATCTGAATTCAGATAGGACGAGTGCGTAGCTGGAGGATAGATCTCGGGCGTTAGTTCTGAGCGCAGGGTCCGATCGGCATTGGATCTAGGAGAACCTGCACGTTATTTAAAATGCAAGGTGAAGCGGGCTTACAAAATCCTGAAAGCAGGAGGACCGTCCATCTTCGGGTAGGACACGTGGTCACAGATCAACATTTTGCTGACTGAA
Organism: Picea mariana; assembly: GCA_032191745.1. Taxonomy (NCBI): domain Eukaryota; kingdom Viridiplantae; phylum Streptophyta; class Pinopsida; order Pinales; family Pinaceae; genus Picea; species Picea mariana. The sequence continues at coordinate 41,812 of JASDQU010509157.1, read as the reverse complement.
AGGTCAAAGGAAGTAAGTTCTCTAGCCTTCCAACTCACGATATGCAAAATCACGATATGATCTGAGCCATCAGATCAAGGAGAAATCTGGACCGTCAATCCAAGAAGGACACATGGTGAAAGATCATCATTTCTCTAACTGGAAAGTAAAAGGGAGGAGGTGCCTTCACCTCTCAAACTCGTGATATGCGAAATCGCAACAGAATCTCAGCCGTTAGATTGAGGAGAAATCTAGACCATCGATCCAAGAAGGACATGTGGTGAAAGATCATCATTTCGCTGACTGGATCGTCAAAGGGAGGAGGTGGCCTCACCACTCGAACTTGTGATATGCGAGATTGCGACATAATCTCAGTCATTGGATCGAGGACTAATCTAGGACGTCAGATCCAAGAGGTAGATCATGACAGACCACGTCAGCAAGGACACGTGGCAGTCTACATCAACAAGGACACGTGGTGCAATCATACAAGGACAAGTGTCAAGTTGATTCAGCATTTCAAGCCACTGGAAATCACAATTTTGAGTGACACATGGTAGTGGCTCAGGTCACGACACGTCATTTCGGGAGTTCAATTTCAGGAGTTTTAGTATCAACACTCCCCCTAAATCCAAAAAGTTGAAGTTACGGGGCGATGGGTAGCCATCCGATCACCACGGAATGTGGACTGTTGATCTAAAGAGAGAAGTGCTCAAATGATTAGCGAGTGGTCATAGGTTGTGGTCACATCGTCGAGTGTTGGAGGAAGGCGCTAAAAAATAAGCTCCATTTCAGAGATCATGATATGAAGAGTTGTGAAGTCTCACCACAATATTGTCAAAATCGCAAAACATTAAACAACTATTCAATCTGAGTCGTTGATCAAGAGAAAGCGTGAACCATTGATCTGGCTCCATTTTGGAGTTTCGGTGATCGCAACTTGGAGTGTCGAGACCCTTCTATTAGCGTTATAAGTCACTCTTGGATTGCGATAGGAGCAGAGCCCAATGCCCATCAGTTTATGTCACGAATAAATTTAATGGGTGATCAAATGGGTAGAGACCCAGGAAGGTATCATTCTAACTCAGGAACTAGGCCTGGTATGTAATGAACAAAGGAGGTCTTGATATAACTTCCGTCATTGAGTTGATTGTAAAATGAGCAGATGGAAGACTTGGTGAGATGAGTGAGCAAGACTGCCTCGGGCATCAGGCCTTTCAACAGCTTGAGGAAGAAAAGCTCAGAATACAAGATCCTCTTGGTTCTGAGCTTTGGGGAACTGAAAGGTGAATTGACTGGATCCTCCAGTTCCAAATCATTCAGCATTGAGAAAATACAAGAACTTATTAGAGACAATGCAACTATTACAGTGATCCAACCTACATCATCCTATAACAGCGCAACTTGACTAGATCCTCCAATTCCGAGTTGTTCTAACACAGTGTAAACAAAGAGATGGAAAGAAGCTGACATTCATAAGGCAAGAAGTCTCAAGTGCCAATACATAACCAGAGAAACCAGTGCTTCGTTAAAACTTTACAATCAAGATCCTAGCTCAACCATCAATAGATCACAAAATGGAAAAAATGCCTACATATACTTGGAGCTGACTCAAGCACTGAAGGCGCGATCATATCATGAATTCAATGCTTGATGTTGAGGAGCTTCTCTATCAGGCGGTGCATGAAGACGTTGGGAAGACTGCCCATGCAGTCGTTCGTCAGATGCAATATCTGTCAGGATGGACTGTCAGTCTACCTCTATGCTTGGTCCTTTCCTGGCCTTCTAGTTATGGAAGAAGATGATGTTCAACCACCATCAACTACCTCAATAACTGCTTCCTTGGGATTGGGAATGGCCTCGATCAACTTTGTACTCGGACAACGTGGCGGATTTTCTTTGGATGCTGCTTTGTTGGACTGTCGTGAGGGGACCCCTATGGAGGACATGGATGACAGTGAGACAAGAGGTGTTGAGGTGGAAGCACTAGGTGGCGAAGAAATAGAGGTTGTGACACTAGATGATGAGGCGATGTACCGTGAAAAGGTGACAATGAGGCCGCAATGCGACAGGTTGGGGACTGAGGACACAACACAGGTGGAAGTGGCGTAGAGTATGGAGGTACAAGTGTTAGAGGGTAAGAGGGTCTAAGGGGAAAAGGAACATGACAACAGGGAGAGTGGAGGACAGGTAGGTGGTAGCGAAAGGTAGAAGAGGAGCAGGATATGTGACAGGGGAAGACACATGGTGGAAGGCAGTAAGCGGAGGGAGTAGGAGATGTGACAAAAGGGGGCCCACTTTAAACCATCAATTCCAGACCCCCCCCCCTTATTAAAGGTAGAATAACGGGGGGGTCTGGAATCCATTCTCAGCCATAGATCCAAGTGCCTGAATATTATCCACTCAAAATTGCACGCTCAATTCTGGACCCCCCCTTCCGCCTTAAAGGTAGAATGGTGAGGGGGCTCCGGAATCCAACCTCAACCGAAGATTTGGGCGCGTAAATCCCGGCCACACAGATTTTCCCATTGCTTAACGGATGCACATTTGCGACCAAAACTTAGGATAAGTGGGTTTTTCAACCCATTGCTTTGCATTTACCATTCCAAGGCCCAAACCATCGAGGAGAACACCCCTATACAAGAAATGTTTCTAACACCTTCATCACAGGAATTCTAATATGTGAAATTGCGATAAGGTCTGGCTCATGGTCATAGACAAGGTCACATCGATGAAGGTTTGAGGGAGGAGCTAGCATGCAACTAAGATCCATTTTGGAGATCACAACATGGAGAGTTGAGATGCCTCATCTCTAGATTCTCGAATTGCAAATTGCAAAAGTGCCTTATGAATAAGCGCTTGGTCATCTCCATTGGTCACGTGAATAAAAGGAGCTAGCGTAGCTAGGCTCCATTTCAGGTATCAGGAATTCCATAGGAAGGAGCCAAGGAGACTCATAGGAGAATCCCTGAAACGCGAGTCATGAAAGCACCTTCTAAATAGGCATTTGGTCACCACCTGAGGGAACATGTGAAAGGAAAGGTGAAAGGAACCAAAGGCATAAGGTTGCAGAGGTTTGCACTGTAACTGATAGTAACCACTGATGTTTTCTGTCAGAGGACTCAAAGAAACTTCAGGGTGATTGCCAGAGGAGCCAAAGAGTCTCGAGGCATCTACTAGTGGAATGGAGACTGATCATAGAGAAAATTAACATATGAAACATAGGATGAAGAGTCTGGAAGGCTAGAGAAGCTAAGGAATCTCAGCATAACGACCAGTGATGATGAATGCATGGGGGTAACCACTAGAGAAGATGAAGAGTTTCCATGATGATCACCAGAGGACTTGACATGAGAAGGAGATGCATAACAGAGAAAGGGGATTTGATGCTTGAGGGAGCGAAGTGTGAAAAAAAGTGGAGTGGAAGTGAACAATCGGAGGAGTAGAACCATGGCATGGTGAAGAGCATGTAGAGGCACCGTGCATGGAGGATGAAGAAGGTGCAAAGATAGTATAAATACTCAGAACATAGAAGATATGGGGTCGACTGTTGAGAGGAATTACACACAGGGAAATAACATGCTATGGGAAGGAGCTAAAATACACAGAAGAGGTGTAATGCATGGACTGGAAAGAAGATGCGGAGCATAAAGTGCAACATATGCAAGGAACATAAGAGAATATCTGAGATAGTGAAAGAGAAAGCCGAGGTGTGCATGCAGAGACAGAGGAGAATATCAGATATAGTG
>JASDQU010509157.1:0-15495 GCA_032191745.1 Picea mariana | reverse complement strand
TCTGTCGGGGTTTCTTCTATCAGGGTTTTGACACCCACGATGTTTTGGCAACTTGAATCACCGACCTCCGATCTCTTAATCGCTCCTTTGTTGCCTCAGCCCCACTTGGCTAAGCCTTTGGCCCACACGACTAGCTCCTATATGACCACAGCAACAACTTCTCATCGGGGTTTCGGGGTTTGCGGTGCCGAGGTGCACATGTACCCGGAACTCCCGATTCTTCGATCCCTGATGTGATTTAGCCCTCCAAGATAAGCCCTGGCCAATGTGACCACTAATTCCGGGACCGTAGTCCTACCCCTCGTCGGGGCTACGGGGTTTCTAATGTCGTAAAACACTTACCCGTAGGTTTCCCGATCTCTCGAAAGTCTATTCTCCGTCAAGCTGATAGTTGGCTCCCACTACGGTTCTTCCCTCAGCTATGATATTCGGACAGTTTTTCCCCACTGATCGGGGTTTCGCGGATCGCAATTTAAAAGTGCACAATTCACTTGTCACCGGGATCCCTGATATCCCGATGAACTCCAAACGCCGATAGATTAACTCCCTGTCGGGATTTTCTCCGATGGCGCAGATCTCTACTACGTGCCCTCTAAATGAACGGTCCCGATTTCCTCTGGGGTTCGAGACTTGAACTGTCTCGAGTTCCTTGTCCTTAGGAACTCCGATATGCCGATTCCCGACTTCTCCCGGAGGTCTGACACCTGTCCTCCGCTAGTTCCACCTGTGGCCCACACAACTCTCCTATAGAGATTTCACATATCACGGTTCCAAACTATGAGGGTTTATTCCCTTCGATATCCCTGATTCTCTGAACTTCGACCCTCCTGGATCTACTGACACGCGTCCTCCAAAATGAACGGTTCAGATCGTGTCGGGAAATCGCGGATCGTGATTCTGTATGACAAGGTTTCTTTGTGCTCGAAAACTTCGATTCCCCGATTCTTGACTTTCGAGATCTCTTGACACGTATCCCCCCCCATGATAGACAGTCCTGATCTTGTCAGGATATCGCGGATCGCGATTCCAAGCAGCAAGATTTCTTTGCTCTCGTAAACCCCGATTCTCCGATATGCCGATAGATGGCCTCCGGTCAGGACTTTTCCAAGTGGCGCTCGATCTCTGCCACGTGTCCTTCCAAATGGACGGTTCTGATTTCTTGTTGCTCACGATGATAGAGGAAAAAGGGGCAACGTATGTAACACCTTCGTTACTTCCGTCAATCTAATGGTCGTGAATGGCTATGGGTCCTCCAACGAGATCTCATCCGTCGACTTGTTACATATCACAACACTACTATCTCGGAACCTTAAGAGGATCATTCCTCCTCGTACAGGGTTAATAAGACCTGTGCGTTCAGGTCCTTTCTCTGGGTTCTTGGTGAACCTTTCTAAGGAGCGAATCTCCATGAAGAGATCCCTACCGGGGCATTTCCAGGAACAGATAAGGGAAAATAGCTTCCCAAGAACGGCTGGGCGCCTAACTTAGTTCAACCTGGGCATGATTAGATTCATTTTATCGATGTAAGTCATGCATGGTTCCCTCTATTACAAGCATATGCTCATTAATTATTAACAAAATACTACACAGACATTCTGACACTAAAATCGTTCACAATTTCACAGTGCTGTAATACATAAAATACAAGATGTAATACATAAAATACTTATCAGAAATAACACCAGAAGTGGGTGCAACTGCTGAGAGGGGTGCTCGTCTCCACCCAACCGTAGGCATAGCAAATCCCAATGTATTTACCACTAGCCACCCCCGAGATGAGACCACGATGTTCTGAGACCTGCGTCTCTCTGTCTGCCAGTGACCAGAAGCTAAGGTTGCAATCCTTCCTCCCTGCTATCACTCACTCTGCGTAAAAAAATTTCCAGAGTTCCCCTCGCGTCTGCCCCCTCTCCATCGCTTCTGCCATACGCCTTATCCTCTCGTGAGGTTGCGTGTGGCACGATTACCCTCGCGCCAATCAGGCCTGACGGCTCTACGGATGGGCGGTTCACCATCCCATCCCTCATCAAGTCGCCCGCCTACCAGCCTGCGAGACATTAAATTTGGGGGCCTACGAGCCGCTTTTGGTTCTCCGGGCCAGTGGAGTCCAAATACGGTGTTCATTCAGGGTGGAAGTTAACGCCACCTTTTCAAGTGCCTTCCACCGCCATCGTGGTCTCTTTTCTGCACATCCCCTCTCAACAGTCCTGCAATAAATTCAAAATATTATTCACATTCATTGACCTCTTCTTGTAGGTCCATTTACATCACATATTCATACTTATGAGTTTTCCATAGTCCTCGGCCAGTCCAGTTATATTTACAAACTGGGGGAAACAGGATGTTACACATGTATCTTTGGGCAAGGACATGTAACACTATTTTCTACATTTTGAGTTGATGTTCTCACAATATATTGAAGGATAAGACACCAAAAGAATCCTTTAGTGGTGAGAAGCCTCAAGTATCACATTCTATGTTTTTGGTTATGTTGTTTATGTTCATGTTCCTAAAGAGAAGATGACTAAACTTGAACACTCAAGCATCAAGGATATTTTTGTTGGTTACAATGAAAATTCCAAAGTCTATCAAATATGCATCCTTGCATAAATAAAATAATAACTAAGAAGAGATGTAAAGTTTGACGAGGATGAATGGTCCTCAAAGTCTTCAAAACCTCTCCTAGATATTGAGGAAGGTAAAAATCTTGTTGTCCCAAAAGTTGATCCAAAAGAGGAGGAAAAAACGGATTCATATCAATAATATTCTAGTGAAAGACAAAATAAAATAGTGTTCATTAGTGCCCGTATTAAAATGAGAATTAAATTAACAAATCAAAACCAAACTTGAGAAAAAAATGTATGGATGGAAAGTAAATTTGATGCCAAATCTAATAATATTAGATTCAACTATAGATTTGTAATATTCCATAATTTCCACTCCTTACAAAGTTGGAGAAACTTGGAAGAAACTAATTTGGTGTTTTCTTTACAGTTTTGTAGGTGTTCATCGAAACTAATAGTTTGGCCAAACGTCAACTTGTTTGATCAAAAATTATATTTAACAGATATGCAAGGTTCCAACTGAACATATTATTTTTGGCCAAAAAATAGAATAAAAAGATTCAACGGAAACATGGTCACCTAGCCAAGAAAAAAACACTTTCGTTTCACATGAAATTGGTATTTATACATTTGACCGAAAGATTAATTTCACATTTTCAAATCATTTAACATTCTTCTAGTGCTTGAAATTATTCACATTCTTTTGTGACTTGATTATAGTTGCAATTTATTCTAAGGTGGATGTCTTTTGGGCTATAGAGTTTTAAAGCTTGAAATTATACTTGTATTTTTTTTTAAGGTAAAGAGCTATAAAATTATACTTACAATTTCATTTGAGGTTGAAGGTCTATTGGGCTATAAAATTTTGTAGTTAAAATTTATACTTGCAAATTCTTTTGAGCTATAAAATTTTAAAGCTTGAGATATTTTCGAATTATTTTGAGATTAAAGTTCTTTTTGGTTAATAATTTTTTGTTTTCTCTGACCTATAGATTAAAATTATGTTGAGATTTATGTTCACAATTTATTTTGAGGTTGAAAGTCTTTTGGACCATAAAATTTTGTAGTTAAATTTTATACTTGCAATTTCTCTTGAGCTATAAATTTTTTAATCTTGAGATACTTACAATGTTTTTGAGATTGAAACTCTTTTTGGTTATAAGATTTTCATTTTTTCTTGACCTGTAGAATGAATAATCATGGGAAATAAAGGGGATCACCAAGATAACTTTGATCACACTCGAGATGATATTCTCCATAATGTTAATTATAAGATATATATGAAAAAATGAAAATGTTTGAGAGTTGAAAATACAAATGATGATAATGTAAACGGGGATTTGCATCTTAATGCTGATAGAGATAATGTTGAAGAGAAAATTGAACAAATCGAAAATACTTCAAAAGAAGACAAAAACGAGCATTTTCATCTTAGTGTTTATGAAGATGATGTTGAAGACCAAATTCAACATTAGAAAATCGAACCAAACATAGGTATGTATATATTATAATATGTCCATCAAAATGATATTTAGAATTCAATAAATTATTATGTCTATAGTTGATTGTAATTTCGAAAATACTTCACAAAAAAACAAATATGTGCATCTTAATGTTGATGAAGATTATTTTGAAGACCAAAATGAATAGGAAATCAAGCCAAACAATGGTATGTATATATTATAATAATTAAACCATGAAATTCATCTTTAGAATTCAATAAATTATTATGTTTATAGTTGATTTTATAGGTTTTATATTTTATGTAATTTATTATTTTTTGTGTATAACTGAATTTAAGTTTTTTAATGTAAATATATACATCTATGGTTGATTTTAAGTTTTTTATGTTTACAATTAAATAAAAGTGATCTACATTTTGTTCTGTTTATAATTTAGTAAATTTGATGTGCTTAAATTAACTTGAAATATATAGGTGTTATCAATATTAATGATGAAATCTTAAATAACATCAATATCAACAACTTCAGGACCAAAAAACCCAACCATGTTATATGATATCATGTTCAACGGTTTTTGAAACTTAAAAAAAATGAATTAGTGGCAATACAAGATCAAATTTTGAAAGGCTTGATAAAATACAAGAAGTTAAAAGAAGTTGTTTCATTATTGGATATTAAAATTCGACAAAAGATACAAAGGTGAAACATTTAATGTATTTGAAAACTTAGCAAGAACAATAAAAACATTTGGAAGATCGTGATCAAATTTGTTAGCGTTGTGCATAGAGAAATACAAACAATGATTGTTTCATACTCTACTACAACAAAATATTTAATGGCACAAATGGTAAAAGTATTGGGAACCACACCAAAAACATTGTACAGTCATAACAAATTTTGAATGCAATTAGATGAAAATGATGAACTTGCTTGTTGGGAAATTAGTTGTAGGAAATCCTACAAATACAAACTTCTAGAAGGTATTAGACCTATGGTGCATGGATATTTGGTGGCAAATTTTGATGTTTCATTGAAAGAAAGGGGTGTGATGAAACAATGAATATCACAAGGTCATTATGAAACCCCATGTGAAACATATATTGGAGATAACTCAAACAAAACCGTTCAATAAATTCAAAAAGGAACATGGTTGTGTTAATATCCCAATTAGCACATTTATGAAATGTAAACCATTGTAGGTTAGGCCTATCACTATCGACAACAAGTGTTGTTTTCATTACAATGTGGAATTGAATTATATTATGACACTTTCCTTGATTTTGGTAAAAACATTTGGCCAAATTCACCTCCTCCTTCCACAATCTATTCTTTCACATCCCAAATTCTATGTGAAAGAGAGGGTGATGAGTTATTTTACCAAAAACAATGTCTTGGTGGAAAGGAATGTGTTGTGGAAAATTGGTTTTATTCTATTCAAAGTGCCCTACTAATATGAATGATCCATCATTGTCAAATCTAACAGTCAATTGGAATAGATACAAATATGTCCCTCTCAATGTTGCTTCTTCAAATGTTCTTTCTAAAATGATTGATTTACGGGAGGATAAAATCCATGTGATAGATTTCTTAAAAAAAATTGAAAATGAAATTTATAAATACACCAAGCACTCACATAGAGCCATGTGGAAAGACTTATAATTCAAACAATATTGTGATTTTTTTTCAACAGGGATAATTTTGTCCATGGTTGATTTTGCAGATAATTACACATTAGTTGCACAAAAAGAGATACAGACCGACTAATATCATTTCAAATAGGTCTCTATATTTTTCCATGTTTTATATAGACATGCTCAACACAATGTTGACAATGTAGAATGCACCAATGATAAGCGTCAAGTGATCAAAGAACATAATTTCTATATTAGTGATCATCATACACATGATACACATTTTTTTCAACATTGTTTTGATATAATTTATGACTCATCAAAACAATGTGGAGTTGAAATCAATGAGCATTGGATGTAGTCAAAGGATGTGCAGGTCTATTTAAATCCTCGAGATAATTCTGTTGGTTGTGTTGACCCGAAAATAAATCAAACATTATACATATTTGGGATTTTCTTGAGACTGGACATGCAAAATGAGAGCATGATGGTGTAGGGGCATGTGTAAAATAGTCACTTTGAAGGTGGCAATTGAGCCACCTTGTCAACCAATTTGTCTTGTCTAATCAATTTTATCAATAATGGTGTAAATTAAATTAGTAATCCATGTTCAAACGATGTGCACATGGTGTATATATTTTATCTGAAAATTTTACTTTAACTAATTTGAAATTTTATTTTATTATAATTTTTAGTGATGATTGAAATGCCAATTTGTCTTTAAAACATGTTGACCCTTCAAACCTACATATTCTTCAAACCACATATTATTTTGGAACATTGGAATCAAAGATGTAGATAAGTCAATTCCATATTATGTTGGCACCATACATGGGACTATAGAGTTGCACTCAATTAGGAAAAAGGCCTTAGAGAACGTGTTTTCATTTGTAGAAGAGGCAATCATGTTTTTGTCCAATTTGCATGAAGGACATGGAATCCATGGAGGCTTGTGAAAATATTATTAGCAAATGTGTTAAACTGTGGAAACATACAAATATTATTGAAAAGGGGAAAATGCCACTTGCAACCTTGGAGGAGTTGGAATCGGATGACACTATGGTATTCATTGATGGTGATGCAATTTATCATCTTAATTTGTTCATTCTTACATAGTAGAAATTAGTGTTATGTAGGAGAACTACGTTAGGTTTTATGAAACTTCTTGACGTTTCAATCCCACAAATGGGATTATTCTTGGGAGTTTCTTAAGCTCACTAATCAACAACTTTATCCTTTTATATATAAACAATAATGTTCCAAGTTTTGTGATTTTTGCAATCGACTTGTGCATTTGGATCTAGATCATCATTATTGTTTTTTAGATTTTGTAAAATGGGTTTCCAAGCTTCGTTAATTTGTAACCCCTCGTCTATTTTTAGGTTATTCCTATTTACTTCAATTTCTAACACCTCTCTTATTTTTATTTTCACTAGATAAACATATAAAGTTGTTGATTAGTGAGCTTAAGAAACTTCTATGGATGATCCCGGAGGAAATCAAATTGCTTACTATGCCCGGGGGCTTGAGAATGTCTCTAACAATATGGCAGAGGCATATTCACTGTGGAAAGGTCTAGATATAGAAAAGGAATATGGAATCGAAACTATAATTGTATGGGGGACTCAATGTTGTTGATTAGAGCCACAGTGATCAATAAGGAGTCAAGGAGAAATCCATTGAGCATTCTCATTGCAAGGATCTGTAAAATTCTTGCAAATTTTGACAATGTCACATTTTATCACGTTAAGAGAGAATTCAAAAAAATTTATGACTTCTAGGCCAAGGTGGCATCTTCCCTAAGCCTGGGATTGTGTATAAAAAGCACGATGTGTGGTATATCCCAAATCCCATAGTGGACACCCTTTGTCCATTCAATTATTCAATTATTTATATGAACGAGATGAGATATGGGATGAAAGGTAGGAACACTGAGTATCTCACACACTTGATAGGAATTGGGAGCAACAGGGGCTATCAATGTGGTGTCTTGGAATCCAAAATGAAATGTGGGAGAATCAGAGAGATGGTGCTCCTCATCTTTGGTGATTTCACAATGGTGAAGGTTCTGACAGGAGCTCTACAAGATTGGAGTGGAGTGTTAGGTGAGGAAAGGAAAGGGATATGGTCTGGACTTAGTAGGATTGTAGGTGGTTTCAAATGAGTGAGGGTGGAAAATTTGGGAGTATTATTGTATTTGATGCCAATGTTACTACCAATTCAAACTAGGAAACCCCTAGTTCTCTAGTCACTTTCTTCGGAAAATTCCTCTAGTGATGGTAATTTCATCTATGTTTTCAATTACCAGAATAGAACTAGTCCATTATTGATTGTATTTTTTAAATTTGGTATTGGAACTTTATGATTAGGGGTTTTTCAGTCTAGTTTTCCTATGTACTTCTTGTGTGGGACAGTGATGGAATTTGTAGACTGGAAGGAGGTCAAAAACGTTTTGGTGGCATGAAGAGATTATTCAAGTGAATAGTAGTGCCTTCATGCACATTTCGTCAAATATAATTGAGTTAGAGCACACCAATACTCCCAATGATGTCAATATTATGAATCTATTCCTACAACATAAAAAAAGGATTGATGCATTAGAGGCAAAGTGTCAGCGTATTCAAGCTCATGTCCTCCCACAATGATTAGATTCCCTCTCTCTTGCCTCCAACGATATGGCTCATAAAATTCACTGTAGGAAGGCATTCATGAAGAGGAAACAGATGGGCATGCACATGACCCGATGGAAGTGGAGGAAATTGGATCTCTTCACTCTACAGAGGGGAAGGAAGTTCGAGATAGTGCACCCCATGACTGGTATATGTATTACAAGATAATTTTTTTGTTGAGAAAATATGTAAAGAATGTCACATGCAAAATTGTTTGGAATACCTGTGTAGAAAAGGATTTAGATTCATTCTTAGCTAGTCTAGAAATACACTCAATTTTGGATCAAGACTTCATAATTTTGGATGTAATCATTGCATGCTTCAGCACAACTCTTTTTTAATGAATATAAGTTTATGTTTTTGTTATTAAAAAAAAAAAGCATGAATCGTATGATGTCATCACACCATCCCATGTGAGATGTCCTATTATTTGTTCATGAACTTAGAGGTTTTGTTTATAAACTTATAAGTTCATAAATTTGTAAATAGGTCCTAGATAGGCTCTCATGTCTCTTTCCTTCTCCCACGGTGTCACCTTTTCTTTATAAAACATTTTATTTTCTACTTGTTTTAAACCAATGCTCATTGTATGATATTTAATTAAATGATCTATTTTTATTATAATGTTGTATGTAATTGTGTTACCTTTGTTTTTTTGAACATTTAATTTTGTAAGTTTTAAACCAATTCTCGTTGGCATTAATTAAAAATACAACCTATACTTGAGTATACAACACCATTCTTTAAAAATTCAAGTAATCCTTGATTGAGCATACAACAACATTCTTTAAAAATGCAAGTAACCTGTATACTTGAGCACACAAAACCATTCTTTAAAAATGCAAGTAATCCATAATTGAGCATACAACAACATTCTTTAAAAATGCAAGTACCCTATATACTTGAGATTACAACAAGTCATTAGTTAAAAATGCACCTCGAACATACATCACCGTTCACTAAAAATGAAAATAACATATACTTGAACTTACAACAAATCATTAATTAAAAATGCAACCTATGTTAAGTTTTTACTTTTGTTATTAGGTTATTTCCAAATTTGATAAGCACTCAATGCATTTATAAAACAATACTATAAAGAGCATCACTGAAATAAACACAATCACGAGGTACACATCATTTTATCCTGGGAAACCCTCATGGGGAAGAAAACCCAACAAAACTTCCTCAATAATAGATTGCTAGTNTTACAATTACTAGGGGCCAACTTTACAAATAACACCATACAAATGCATGTTGACAAATCCACAAAATGGGATTTTATCTTATACAAGACCCAACTTGATCAATCCACAAAAGGGGATTTGATCTATACAATAATGACTCAAATATAAGTAGAATATTCTTCAAAGTTACAATAATTCAACACTCCCCTTAATGAGAAGGGTGTTCTACTGACATGACTCAATACAAAATTCTCATCATCAACATCAATATAAACTGAGCAACTTCGTCATCTACAGCACGGAGCTGGAGTAACATCATCAACAACATGAAGTTGGAACATAAACATCAACATTTATATATGTGACAACTAAATGATGCAGGTGCATCAACAACAACATTTGTGGTACCCTGATAGACCGTCCTTACCATACCTTCGCGATATTCCCAAGAATCATAAGATTCCCTAGGATATAAAATCCTAACTGAGCTACCACTACTGACCACAACTGGCATATACATGCACATGTACTCTGATAGACCGTCCTTACTGGACCTTCGGGATCTACCCAGGGATGATTGGTCCCCTAGGATATAAAATCCTAACTGAGCTACCCGTTGTTGGTCAAGATACCATAGTATCATCAGCATCACTCCCCCTTTCGAGGGAGGTCCTTTCGGACTACACCAAGCTTGTCTCGAAAGTACTCAAACTTCACATGAGATAGAGGCTTAGTCAACACATCTGCAACCTGCTCATATGTGCCAACATATTTGAGCTTTACAACTCCCTTCTGCACCATGTCACAAATGTAGTGATACCAGATCTCTATGAGCTTCATCTTATCATGGAACATTGGATTCTTGGTCATCTTTATGCAACTCCAGTTATCACATAGAATCACGGTAGCTTCCATCTCCAGATCGAATAGACCTGTCAAAAACTTTTGAAGCCGTATGGATTCACAACTGGTGGAACATGTTGCAATGTACTCTGCTTCTGCCATGCTAAGAGCAATATTGGACTACTTCATTCTTTTCCATGAAGTCATGGATGACCCCAAACTAAAACAACATCTTGAAGTGCTCTTTTTTTCTGAAGCACTTCCAGCCCAATATGAATTAGTATAACCATACAATCTGAAGTCATGGTCTCCATTATAACAGAGACCATAATACAATGTACCCTTAAGGTATCTCATCACATGCTTTGCAACTACAAGGTGAACAAGTCTACGATCCACCAAATACTGACTCAAAGTGTTCACAACAAAGCATATATTTGGCCTGGTATTCGTCAGATACATCAATGAACCAATAATATGTTTGTATAGAGTATCATCAACTAACTCTGATGAAGTATCAACCAGGAGCTTCAAATTCATTTCCGTGGGTATGGCCATGGATTTACATTCCAACAGGTCAAACTTCTTCAGTATTTCAACTGCATACTTCCTTTGGTTAATGAAGATCTTCTCCGAGCTTTGCTAAAATTTAAGACCTAAGAAATAATGCATCGAGCCTAGGTAATTCATCTCAAATTATGCAGTGAGCTTCCTTTTGCAATCTGTGATGAGATTTTCTTCTCTTGTCAAGAATAATTCATCTGCATATAGTAGCAATACAACTGGCTCATCATTCATAACCTTGAAGTAAATATTAGAATCATCTTTACTCTTGGTAAATCCCAAGCTCATCAGGAAACTATCAATTCTTCCATACCAAAATCTCAAGGCTTGCTTCAACCCGTACAAAGATTTTTTCAACCTACAGACATGATTTTTTCTATCTTCAACTTCAAACCCTTGTGGTTGTTCTATGTACACTTCTTCTTCAATAACACCATTTAAGAAATTTATTTTCACATCCATTTGTTGCAACTTCCACTTAATTTTGGCTGCAAGAGCTATGATGGTTCTGATAGAAGTGTATCTTGTTACAGGAGCAATTTTTTCTTCATAGTATATAGCTTCCTTCTGATAAAATCCACCAGCCACAAATATTTCCTTATATTTTTCAATACTTTTGTATGTTGCATGTTTTATTTTGTATACCCACTTGGAAGATACCACATATTTGTTATTTTTATTGGGAACTACTTCCCACGCATCATTCTTTAATGGACTGATATTCTTCTGTCATGGAATTCATCTATTCTTTCTTCTGAATGGCTTCTTCAAAGAAAGTAGGTTCCTTATATACAAAATCACACATTAAAGCCACATAGCTAGAGAATGGCTTAGGCTTCTTACTTTGTCTCATGGTTCCTTTTGGGGCACCATACTTCTCTGGATATTTAATAAGTTCTCTAGCCCAAGTTGGCTTTCTCTTTTGAAAGATTGTCATATGAGGAGGTTCTTGAGATTTTATCATATCATGATCTTCTGGAATCTCATCATTAGGGGTAACTGCAACTTCCTTCATGGGTTTTGTAACTCTAGGAGATACAGGTTCTTCTTCATACACTTCTTCTAACTCGCATTTCCTTGATCTCTTGAGTGTTTGATCTTCATCAAATTATGTCTCTGCTGATATCAGTGTGATGGTAACCTGGTATGTAGATTTTGAAGGCCTTAGAGACTTCACAGTATCCAAAAAATAGTGCCTTCTTTCGTGAAAGATCCAACTTAGTTCTCTTTTCTTTTGGAATGTGTACAAATATTGGACAACCAAATATTTTGAGATGGCTTACTTCTTTCTTCTTTCCAATGAGCATTTCTTTGGGGGTTTTGAATCCAAGTGCACTATGGGATAATATGATCTGGACATATGCTTTTGTTCTTCCTACTTCATCCCATAAGTGCATTGGAAGATCTTGATCATGAATCATATTCTTTATTGCTTCCATAATCGCCATATTCTTTCTTTCTGCTACACCATTTTGTTGAGGATTATAGGGAGTGGTGAGCTCCCTCTTAATCCCATCATCTCTTCAAAAGATTCCAAATTCATTTGAAGTGTGCTCTCCTCCATTTTCTGAACTGAGTTTCTTGATTTTCCTTTCAGAGAGGTTTTCTGCCAAGGCTTTGAATTCCTTGAATTTCCAAGTACTTAATTGTTGGTCAGTTTGCAGAGGTTGTTGCAGAGGTTTTCTCATTAATGTCAAACTTGAAACTGTATGATGGTTCGCTGAGAGTTCCTTCGGAATTCAGGAATTCGGAGGTTGCAATTTGAAAGAAAGAAGTAGCTCCAACCTTCGACATTGCGATACGCGAAATCACGAAATGCCAAAATGCGAAAATCTGAAATGTCGAAATATGAAAGGCTATAATATGAAATATTATGGGACCGTCGATCAGAGAAAAGTGGATATCGGGAAAGTAGAAGTCAAAGGAAGGAAATGAGATAGCATTCCAACTTGGGAAATGCGAAAATGTGAAATGTCGAAATACCGGACCAATGATCTGACTCCATTTTGGAGTTCCGGATACCAGGAGTTGGAAGTGTTGAAACACTTCATCACAGAAATGCCGAAACGGCGAAATGAGAAACGCCGAAATACCAGACCGTTGATTTGAATCCATTTTGGAGTTCCAGATACCGGGAGTTGGAAGTGTCGAAACACTTCACCACAGGAATGTCGAAGTGCCAAAATGTCAAAATGTGAAAAACACCTTTTGGTGTAGGTTTCAGATACCGGGAGTTGGAGTGTCGAAACACTTCACCATAGGAATGCCGAAATGCCGAAATGACGAAATGTGAAGTGCCTTTTTGGTGTAGGCAATGGTTACAACCGATGGTCATGTGAGAGGTAGGAGCTAGCATGAAGCTAAGCTCTATTTCAGGATTCACAACTTGTAGTGTCAAGACTCTTTGACATAGGATTGTCGAAATGCTGAAATGTGAAATGCATTTCAATTAAATTGTGGTCATGGCCAATGGACACATGGGTTAGCACAAGTGGTTTGCCAAAGCACTCAAGGGTTATTCTGTGTTGGAAAATTAAAACAGTTGTATGTTCATCGAACAGTGCTGGTTAAATGCTTAAACTGATCATGTGGATATTTTTCGTCTTGATGCCTTGGCCAATAAGAATTATTGTAAGGAAGTTATTCAGTTATTGAAACTGATTCTTTGAAGCCTGAAGGTTCGATTGTACATGTTGATGATATAGGAAGATATATAAAGTGAATGTTGCAAGAAAAGAAAAAAAAAAAAAAGAGGATTATGGGAGATATATGGCTCTGTAAAATTTGAGGAAGAGAAAAGATAGAGGAGGGAAGACACATACACAGATTGATAAATCTAAGTGGTTTGGTCAAGAATGAATTATGCAAAGAGGATTTGAATGCTTAATCTTTGACAGAGAAGATAAAGAGTTGTTTTGTAGGTTCTTAGTGTCAGAGAATGATTTCAGGGTGGTAGGGAGGAGCAAGGGGAGACTGTAAAAGTCTCCTATACAAGTTGGTGCTTGTACATCTGGGAGTTGTAGCTTCCATTCAGTAGGTGTTGAAGAAAGAGAGGTAGAAGCCTCATATGGGTTGTAGCTCAAATAAAATAAGAATGTAAAGAGGAGTTGGAGCTTGCCTTTCATTCATAAGAAGAAGAGGTTTTTTCCCTTTTGGGTTTCCTCATGAAAAATCACTGTGTCATTGTTTCATTTATGTGATTGTATATTTATTGGTTAAATGTATTACTGCAAGTTAAATGTTAAAGGAATAATTTATTGATTAATAAGTAATCTTCTCATAAAATGAAAGAAATTTTATACAACTGATTCACCCCCCCCCTCTCAGTTGACTTATCCTGTTCAACAATTGGTATCAAATCTGGTTACTTCAAGATATCAGTTTAACCACTGGATATTTTTTATCATTCATAATGGATAAGAAGTCAGAATTTACAAAACATGGATTGCCTTTGTTTGATGTTCATAATTATGCTTTTTGGAGTATCAGGATGAAGTTGTTTTTACAAACTCAAGGAGTAGATATCTGGCAGGTTGTACTAAATGAATATAAATTCCCAGCAACCATTCCAATAGATGCTACAAGTAAGAGACTCTAGGAGAGTAATTCCAAAGCTATGTATGCAATACTAGGAGATCTAGCAGGGTCATAATTTGTTAAAGTTATGCATTGTGCATCAGCAAAAGAAATATGGGATAAATTGAAAATTGTATATGAAGGAGACACTAAGGTAAAGAGTGCTAAGATACAATCATATAGAACTCAATTTGAAAGCCTGAAAATGGAAGAATATAAAGATATAGCTACCTACTTTCTTCATATTAATGAAGTTGTTAATACCATGAGAGGTCTAGGAGAAACAATTAATAATAATATTATTGTGCAAAAGGTACTTAGATCACTTCCTGCAAGATTTGATTCAAAAATATCTGCATTAGAAGAAAGAACAGATCTTGATACTTTAGAAATGGATGAATTACATGGAATACTAATAGCATATGAGATGAGAACCTCTGGTGAGAATTCTTTCAGGAAAAAAGCAACTTTCAAGGTAGCAAAGAAAGATAAGAAAAAGGTTGAAGCAGAAATCAACAGTCATGAGGAGTCAGAAGGTGATGTGGAAGAAGCAAATTTTGTTAAAAATATGAAAAGAGGTACTGGAAAGTATAAAGGTAAGCTTCCTCTAAAATGATTTGGTTGTGGTAGAATAGGACATTTTTCATCTAATTGTCCTTACAATAAGCATACTGATAATGAAGAAGACAGTGATAAAAAACCTAAGGAATTCAAGAATAGACATAAGAAGTTTTTTCAAAGAAAAAATTACAAAAAGAAAAGCATGTGTATAAAAGATGACAGTGATATTTCAGAATCTGGTGAGAGTGATGACAGTTCAGATGTACAACTTTTTATGGCTATGGAAAAATAGGATGATCATTCTAGTGAAGAAGAAGAAGGTGAATTTGATCTAGAAGCTGAACTGGTAAGTGCTTTAAGTGAATTAAGAAAAGTGAGAAGGGAATGCAAACATTTTAAAAGAGAAATTGAGAATCTAGAATTTGAATTACAGAAAT
>JASDQU010509156.1:8334-34098 GCA_032191745.1 Picea mariana | reverse complement strand
ATGGACAAAGTTAATAACCCCCATGAAAGATTGAACCTCCTTCTTGGAAGTGGGAGCATGAAAATTAAGGATGGCAACAATCTTTTTGGGATCAATGTTTTTTTATCAATCAGAGCCAATGTGTCCAAGGAGCTTTCCCTCGGTAACACTAAAAATGGGCTTAGAAGGGTTTAGAGAGATGCCAAATTTCCTACATCGCATGAGAACTTTTTTCAGATGACCAAAATGATCTGATCATATTTTAGAGTACATCGTTAATTCATCAAGGTAGATCTGAATGATCTTATCGATCAAATCATCAAAATCTATTTTCATATCTCTTTGAAAAGTGGAACTTGCATTAGATAAGACAAAAGGCATACGCTCATAAGAAAAGGTACCCCAATGATTAATAAAGGTGGTTTTATATTTATCTTCCCTTTTTATGTTGATTTGATCGTAACTAGAGAAACCGTCAAGTAAGGACATCATCTGTGACCCTTTGACATGCTGCAAAATCATTTCCATGTTAGGGAGAGGAAATTGATATTTTATACTAGCTTGATTTAATGCGCAAAAATCAACGCACAATCTGATTTGACCAGTTGTTTTCCGAATAGGAACCAAATTGGAAACACATTTAGAATACTTGACCGGAAACATGATTCCAGCCTTCAAGAGTTTTTCCAACTCCTTTCGAATAATTGCTTCCAGTGCAGGGTTGATAGATCTTTGTTTTTGCCTAACTAGTTTTATTCCTTCCTTGATGGGGATGGCATGTTGTATAAGACCAATATCAAAACCATGAATATCCTCATAAGACCAATAAAAAACATTTTGAAATTCACCATGTAGCTTGACAAACTTCTTTTTCTCTTCATCAGAATATTTGGCACCTATTTTAACATTCTTTGGAGATTTGGGCATCCCAATGTTCAAGGAGATGGTTTCA
Organism: Picea mariana; assembly: GCA_032191745.1. NCBI lineage: Eukaryota > Viridiplantae > Streptophyta > Pinopsida > Pinales > Pinaceae > Picea > Picea mariana. The sequence goes on along the minus strand of JASDQU010509156.1, from coordinate 33,167 downwards.
CCCACCTTCCTTTTCAAATTCTCTTCTTTCTCTTTTTCTTTATTTCCTACATCACTCGATGAAAACTAACTCTCTAGAGGAGTCAAGACCTTAGGAATCTTGTTATCTTCTATGGATATAATTTCCTTGGGCTTATAAGGTTCATTTTGAATGAAAGCACAAATTCTCTCATCATTAGGGAAGACCTGCCAAGATTATTTATTGTCAGGGATATGAGGATGATATAGAGATTGAAAAGTACAATCGGGTCTATGTGGAAGAAGTTTTCGATTAGGAGAAGTTGCAAAAATAACTAACCGATCAACCATTGAATTTAACTCCCTCTTAACATGAGCAATGTTGAAAGATAATAGGTTCGAGATAAGTGCCCAAACATTTTGGGTGTATCATTTCATCAACTTGCTACTAGGAGAGTATATCTTACGGACAAGGTTCACAACAAGTTCAAAATATCCAAAACTAAAAGGTGACCACAACCAAGATTATAGGCGTTTTCAATGCCTAATAATAAATCTTAGAATTCAGTGACATTGTTTTTGCAAGAAAACTCCAACATATAAGAAAGGTTATGGATTTTTCCTACAAGATAAATCAAGATAATTCCAACTCTGTTACCTTCACTAGAGCATGAACCATCAAAGTGCATGTGCCACATACCATCATATAAATCAATTTGTTCCAAGGGAATGCTATATTCCTCAACAAAGATGGAATACACTCCTAGGTCCTCTTCGAGATAGTTTACATTAGGTTGTGGGACACTCTCTATGTAAGGTGAAATCCTTCCCTCTCTAAGGACTATAATGTTCTTACCATTCCGAGGAATGAATAAATGTGTCCCGTCGAGTGAGAGATATCCACCCATCAAATCTTGCTAATCTTTTCCCAGGATGATTGAGTAATTTCTTACTAGCATATAAATTACCTTAATACTAAGGGTTGTCCTTATTTCAGGGTGTGTGCACAAAAGTGAGGTCACATCTTTAATCTCACCTATGGTCATTTTGTGTAGACTATTATAAGAGAGCATTCTTCTTGCATTTTCATTTGTACAACACAAGCCTAGCTCTTCCATAATAATATTTGACATCACACTTGGGCTCGAACCACCATCAATGAGGCAAAAATGGGCAATATTATCCATAATCTTTACAAAAATATAAAAAGGGTGATTTTTTACAGGGTGTCTAAATTTATGTACACCTACTTTATTTATAGATGAATCCTCTTCATTTACCTCTTTAGAGAGGTTGGATACAACAAAATATTTTCCTTCCATGAATGGTTTCAGATGCCTCTGTTGTTCAGCAATGACAACCATGTCCAGAAGGGTTGCATCTGCTTTGATGTTGGCCAAATGATTCAAAATATTGTATTTGGAAGAGGGGAGACAGGGGTAATTCCTTGACTGTCAGGAACTTTAGGAACCTGAATAGTAGCAATTGGTGAGGATGAGATTAGGCTAGAAGAATTGTGGGGAGCTTCAAATTTGCCTTTGGGAGCATAGGATTTGTTCCTAGTATTGATGATCATGACATCTTCTGGCTATACAAAATCTAGGACATCAATGATAGTTTTTGGTATTTCACCAAAGATCTCATCTCTGGCACTCTCCCTTAACTCACATGTGGCTTCCTCATGGTGTTCCTCGAAAAAGTTACACCAACTTCAAGGCATGATATATTTAGGATGAAAATGATTTTCAATTGGATTTCTAAAAGGGGGTGCAGAAGAGGATGAAGGTCTAGGGGTGAGAGGGGAGACATTTCCATTTCGCTCATATGCTATCATATGATTATTCATATCTTGTACTAGTTGTCAGGGATGATTTTAGGGGCTAAATTAAGCTCATGGGCTAATTTTCCATGGTTTTTCCAAAAATGAGATTCGTTATTTTAAAAATGATTCGCCCAAATTCTATAGGATAAAATTATTTTGCCTTAAAAATCGCCATTTTTTTATAAAAAACTATATAAAATACTTAGAAATTTGAATATTTTTTAAACAATATTGCCAAACATTTATATTTGACAGATGAAGGATTAGTAATATTTGCCAAGGTTTCTACATTTTAAAATAAATTTCCATCCTTAAAATCATCCCTGCTAGTTGTAAGAGGGTGGACATGTATGACCCTTTAAATGATTATCCCCGAGGAAGACCTCTTCTTTCAAGTTGTTCTTCGTACTCTAAACAAGTATGCAGAGCGGAACTGAGGTTATCAATGGCTTTTTCCTCAAGCCTATGTCGATATGGGGAAGGTAATGCATTGTAGTAATGCATGCAAGCGTCTTGGTTATGAGGTCAAATGAGTTTCGGGATTTGATTGTATAACTTAGTGAAACATAGGTTGAAGGAATTGATGGTCTCACCATTCCTATAGGTGATGTTACTGTACTCCCGTAACTTCTCAGCTGGGCTTTTAGATTTTCCATAGGTGGAATTGAACCAATAAATTAACTCCTCCCAGTTAAACAAAATATTAGGAGGAAGGTCAAAGAAATCGACCACAACCTTTCCTTCCGAGGAATTGACGAATAAATGCATGCAAGTATCATTTTCATTGCCTCCTATGTTGTGACAAGCATTAGAAAATCCCACTAGGTGTTCGTTTGTAGTGACAACGTTATTCCTCAAAAACCTAGGAAGATTATCTTTGAATTTAGGAAGTGGACAACTAGTAGGTGCTAGGTTAAGCAGAGAGGAAACATGCCACAGTGTGGTTGTGGCATCTTCTTCAAACTGAAAAATCCCATACTTTTTAATGACTTTGGTGGGATTTTTGATAGATTGGACAGGGATATGGTGGCTATATAAACTACCAATCAATAATGAAGCTAAAGACTGATTGGAGGAAGCACTTCCAGTGCCACCGGAGCCACCACTAGATTCCATCTTCTGGATGATAGGTGAGGGAGAGAAAGACGAACTAGAAGAATCAGACAAAGTTCTCCTTACAGAACTTTGTTGAGTTGATAACACAATGTTCCTTCTTCCTATTTAAGTGATAAGGTTAATTTCGGGTGATAAGCCTCTTATTCTCCTAGAAACACGAGAGTCTAAGGACATGAAAGGAAGGCCAAATCAGAAGTAACAAGAAGGTTATTTCTAATTTATAGGTTGTCTACGTCTAGCTTCCCAATGTTCTTGGGCACTAATGTTTCGTTCAATTGTTGCCCATGAAATATTAAGCTCAACCCAAGTATAAACAGTGTCTAGAATGGTGTTAAACAAATTCAAAGCAATGTTTGTATGATCTTGAAGACCAGGCTCAATATTGGGTTGCCTTGCAACAGGTACATTTATTAAGAAATAAAATAGACAAAGAATAAATACAAGAAAAAAAAAAGATGTATTCGATGCTAATCAAGCATAAAAAATAACCAGAGAGATGTTGAAGATATCCCTAGTATGGTTGCCAAATAAATGTTGAAGAAAAGATATGAAATTATCTTACTCAAGCATTTTCAAATCTTACTTTTCTAAAGTAAGATAGACAGTAATATCACCCTATAATTATAGCCATCAAAAATGTTATCCTAATTCACAAGTATTGTTTACAAGTGCTTAGGCTGGTTTTTTTATAAATAAAAGCTTGCTGAAAAATTGATTATTTATGTGTTTTTATGAACATAACAGATGTTGAAATAAATATAGAGATAGAAGTAAAGACACAAAGTCAATAATCAAAACATATGAGAAAGAATTATTCTCTTTACAAAATGTTCTAAGAAAGTTTTGGACCAAAGTCAAACTTAGACGTCCCCGATGAAACATACAAAAGGACTTCTAACAGAAAGTAAAAAACTGAACTTTAAAAACTAGACCAACTTGCCACAGATTGTTTCCCACTAGACTCTAAACAATAGCCTCTATCAGTCATGAAATCTAATTAAAAAACAAACAAGTCTACACAGACTATCAAAGATAGATCAACACCTATGAAAAAAAAGTGTCTAAATGATGTAATTCAACCCTGAATCTTGTTGTCTACAATAAGACCCAACGATCATAAAAAATAATTAGGCTTCTAATGAATTATGGAATGAAGGAAAACTGAATTATCTCAACAAAAACTCAAAGAAAAAACCTTAGTATGCTTCTCCTTCTATTCCACTCGTGTTCCTCCCTTTCCTTTTTCCTTTAAGCAAATTAGAATTGGTTGAAGTAGTTGAACTACTTCCCTAGTTAAGTTAACTAAAACTCAACCAACGTTTTAGTTGAGGGGGGAAGTAATAAATCATAATAAGGGTTTTTTAAATAAATAATAACTAGTAGGCGTGACCCCTTGTGACTCCCTTCAGATTTTAACAATGATAAAAAAACTATTTAATCAAGCAAAACATCCCTCCTTGTGACTCCCATCATCACATTCATATTTGAAAATTTATCTCCATGATAATTGAAATTATTTCCAAAAATATGTTACCCATATATCCAAAAAATAGTGTGTTGTCCAAAAATTTAGAAGTCAAGTCTTCTCAACAATTAATAAATAAAAGCCTAAAATCCATATTTTCCACTCTGGGAGGCAATCTTTCCCTTGTTGCTGCTGTCACCTTTTGATCTCTCTGAATTTTCCTTAGGTTGTGTGGAGCCTTTATCCCTAATCTCACTGATCACATGAGAGCAATCATCTCTCAAATGCATGTGGGAGGACACAGATTTATCAAATTCGTTTGAGGGTGAGGAAGGGGTAGAAGTGGATTTTCCTTTGTCAGGGGCATGGTGGGCCTTGGTTTTTAACCTTCTACTTGCATGGGAAGACTGAACTAGTGAGTGACCAGGGGAAGCTTCGACAATTTGATTGATAGGTGGAGGACTAGGTAAAGACAAGTTAGGTCAGTCATGATGTTGGGAGACTATCACGTGGACAATCTCTTTCCATCTGTCGTTTTCGGGAACTTCAAACTGTAGTGACACATGAGTAGGAACGGGGATACCAAGGACCTATTGATCTTGGAAGGGAGGCCTTTTGGGCCTAGGTTGGACGTCTCCTTGCCCAATCTAGTTAAAAAACCCATCTTGAAATAGTTGTCCTAACTCTTACGAGTATACATCAAAGTGTATAGAGAATCTTGTCCTTTTAGGGCCCTTGTTCCAATTACCTCTTCCTCGGTTACCTCTGACATGGATACCTCTTCTGAAAAATCTCATTCCTATATTCATATTTGATTAGAAAATAGTTTCTTTAACAACCATACATGAAAACTCTTTTAAAATATGGAATAAAATTTTCTCAACAACATATCAGACTCATGCAATCCAATCCATGCAAATTGTTTAACAATTGTCAATGAAAAGGGGGTGAACAAAGGTTTTGGGATAAGGGAGGGGTTGTATTGAGAGAAAAATGTTAAAATGAGGGGGGAAAGATCATGATTACTGCTCACAGACAACAAACAATCAACTATAATGAAAACCAAAAGAATCTATCACTGTAATCCATCCCTATGATCCTTAAAATATCATAATACAAAACTTCTCTTAACCATAATTAAATTTTAGGAACAAGGAATGAATAGTGAATATGGGAAGGCGAGGGGAATTGTAATAAGCGAAAAGTGAAACAATGGTAGGGGAAAAGAGTGGATATTGTTCAAAAATCAATTAAGTAATCCATAAAAATAGTTATGTATTCAATACAACTATTCCAACATCAATTAAACAATTATTGTGGCCAATTAAGTAAGACTATGTGTTAAAACTTGTTCATTGTCCACATTCAATTTCCTTAAAATATTTCAATTAACACAAAATAATCATACTCATAATCCTCATGACTTTACCCATCTTGTTAAAATACTTTTGTTTCTTTTTCATTTACTTCCCTTTATATTTAAAACAAAATCCAAGGCACATACAGTCATTTGTTTCAACTATGTTCAGCATAAAAACATCACCACTACCATAATTTAATTCCTCAAATCAACCACAAACATAAGCTCTTTTAAAACATGCCTGATTCCATTCCTTTAACCAGTTTAACAATTAAATTTCAATGAAACCGTAGTACTAAAACCTCGTGCCCATCCCCAATGGTGCAATAAAACAATATGATGCATGATATCCATAAATCATACACAGTAGACAACTAAGCCACAACTATCAATACTTTAAATTGCAATAATCCCGCTTAGGGAATTTAAACACACAATGAAAACAACCATCACTTCAATTTATACCACATTGTAGGAAACATACAGACCAATGCATGACACAAAGAAGCATTTATGTGACTGTACATATCTAATTACTCCCAATCAAACCATAAAACAATGCTGAGTTATCAATCCAACACAAGGAGGTGATGACTATATGCCCATTTTCGTTCCCTTTAAAAAATTCTCTAATCAACCAATTAAACCATGTTGAGCTATCGATTCAACTACCACAATAAAAGAATGGAGCAATTATATACCAATAATCATTTTCGATTACAACTGTGTAATCAAATCGATCAACAGAGACAATCCAATAATCAAAACCATTGTCAATGTTATTCCACCAACTCATGATAGTTGACAACATATCCAAAAGGGTGTAGCTGGTTCAATTTATCAAAATCAAGCTCTGAATAATCAATGGTTCACTCGGTGGAACCAACACAGGGATACTAGAGGTCGACCTTATCGACAGTAGGTGAGAAACCCTTGAGACAAACAAGGTGAAACCATACGCATTATAACCCTTATCTTGTATGATAGGGTGACATTTCGACCTAAGGTATAAGAGACTATGAACATAGGAGCAAAGGTTTCTTACTGGACATTAAACAACACTAGGAACACGTAGGGGAATAACCCTCGTGGTTTTCCCAAAAAGTCAAAAAATGTTGATAGAAATGCAGATCACTGGTAATAGTAACCATCCCTAAAGAAAGCCTCTTGGAATAATAGCCACCATAACCAACTGTGCAGATACCAATAACATAAAACGAGCCCATTACCAAGTGGAAAACGATAAGCAGTGACCCAAGGTGGTTCAAAAATTACACATCAACCCCATAACACCAAATACGACTGGGTGTTGTTACAAAGACTTTGAGGAGATGACCAACAAGGAAAAACATAATGAAAGTTGAAACCCTCCAACAAAAACCCATAGAGACAACACAGAGCCATCACAGCTTCCACCACATAGAACAACCAATGAAATCACGACTTCAACCATCAATTTTCCATTTCCAACAAATAACACAAACAACCATTCCAGAGAAAACAACATTCATTTACACATTTTCTAGCCTCAAGAAAAACATAGACCAATACATCACCAAGCCAACATTTATTTCATAAACAGAGTGAGTTCATGGATGGGCAAAAAAAAAAAAACTGTAACCAAATGGCCTTAAAAATGCAAGCTTGGTCAAGCAGTTCCTTCCTCTCCTGAATATCAAAGCTTCACCACAAAGAAAATCAAATGAACAATAACAAAGCTAAGGTGACGACCAGTGGAAGAAGTATGGATTGATGTGCATTTACTACATGTCACTTCCATCCTCCCTTCATTCAATTATGTAGTACACGACAACCAACCAAACATTAATCCATGCCATTAATCCATGCATCAAAACTTGCATGCATTGCTTGACAAATGCACCACCCCATCCATACTAACCATTAATCCAAAACCATACTATAACATATATCACATGTACCCCATATAACTCAATAAAAATTTTATAGCCACTAACATTGTTAGTTAGGACTAAGATCATTTTTTTTAATTTCAAATGCATATAACATAGCATAACATAGGATAGTTTAGTTCCTTCCTCTTGTATTCTTTTTCTATATTTCTCTTGTCTCTTTTTATAACTAACATGTGTCTTGTGCATGTGCAACATGTAATGAGTCATGGCTACGATAGCAATGTAATTCCAGTGAACATAAGCCATTTTTAACATGGAATTTAGAGCTTAGAGAAATAGAACCAACACATAACATGCATTATCCATCTGCCATCTATCGTAAATAAAGAAAATATTTCATCATCAATCATGTAGAACCATGTAAGCATCATCGAAACAACAACATAAAATGTGTAACATGACTATCTCTGATCCTCCAATCTAGAAGGGGGTCCCACCTACTAATATTATATATATCATTAGCTTATAAATAATATGCTTTAGCAATACTTTGCAGGTGAAATCCTTGTTGCGATTTTTAACGTCAACAGTCACCAGGTCAAAATCATTTGTAGGAAGGGTATTATAGTGGAAATTAGGGCCCGAACTAGAAGAGAACACGGTCCAAGTAGCTTTAGCACTCAACGCTTTTGTGGGGTTAAATTCCTCCTCTATCCTTGAGGTCACTAACACCATCAACATGACTAAGAATTGAGTAGTCAAGTTGAAGACAAAGTTAAAAGGTGTAAAGGAAAAATTCACCTTAGATGTCGAGGAATTTTTAAAAGCAGATGAGGGTCTCAATTAAGAGAATATCAATAGAGCCATACATGCACAAAGATACTAGATGAATGCATAATTTGAAAAGAGGATGAAAATCCAATGTGACACCCACATAAATGAGTTAGAGGTGGATAGGAATAAATTCAATACAACCCTAGAAAATACCAAAGCCTCAACATGAACCGTGGAATCCATCAGGGCACAAGCATTGGAATTAAGTGACAAAATAGTGATGGAAAAGAATAAGCTCATCGATCTATTAAGTAGTATACGGGTTGAGTGACATCAACAAATTGGGCTACAAAGTACTTTGATAGAGAATAAAGGAAGATACCAGGAAGCGGACGAATCCTTTGAGGAGATGATTAGTTAAAAGGACATGCACCAACATTTACCTACCACCCTACATGTATACTCGAAGAGGGAAATACTCGGGTAAAAAATGCTCTTCAACACCAATAGACTGCTCTTCAGGAATGCCACCTCCACCCAAGGACCAACTGCTGACACTTGTGCAAACTTGTCAAAAGATGCAAATGATCTCGTTGAAGAGGTAGCGGTACATCCAATGCAGCCCATCAATGAAACGACTTCTATCAACACCATAATGGTTGAGGTGGAACACCTAAATAAATCTATTCAAGAGAAAATCTAGAGTCTAATGCAATTTGAAGAAAAAACAATTTAAGAACACATGTTGAAACTTGCTTGACTCGCCCACAAAATCTAATCCTTTATAAAGGCCACATCGGAGCAGTCATACCAATAAGTGTCTACAAAATCTACAACAGAGAATCTATCTTATAGAGATTGCAATCAAGACAACTTGAGACCATTTTAAACGATCATTCCATTTGGAAAGAAAACTGAGACCAGCTATAGGAACAGGCTAGGTCATGATTACAAAATTCCACAAGTACTTACAGATGTTTCTTTCTTCGGTTATTGTAATCTAAATTTTGAATACGAAGAGTCCATTTTTGCGAAATGACCCTAATTTCATGATTTCCAAGAAGAACGATTATGAACATCGCCCCTCACTATAAAAAGAGGTCATTTTCCATTTGAAAGGACTTTTGGTTTTTGAATGTAGCAAGGACAATATTTCTACTACAAGTTAATTTGAATACGAGAGACCCTTTTAAGTTGGAGATTATTGTATTGATGTCTATGAATGTGATTATTCTATTTATGCATCTCTCTTACTGTAGTCATAGAGTATTTTCTTATGAATTACTTCTGAATTAATGTTTACAACTTGTAGTTACCATAGTTTTCAGGATGAGTATATCGATAGAAAAATGTTGGTAATTAATCAATTCTTTGGTTCTGATCGGTTATGCTATTAAACTTATATATCACTTATATCATGAATTTATTCTACGCAAGCAATACACATTATTCATTGTATTCATTTACTTTTCTATTTTTCTCTTGATCAGGATAGGTTAGATTAGTATTATTTTAGAAACTACATCTTAGAATAATAATCATACACCTTAGCTTAACTTTAGTTAGCTGTATTTACTTCTTTTTATTTATTTTTAATTCATCTAAGAAACTTTGGTTCTCAGATTCATCTTTATTTATTATTTTACTTAGTTGGTCATGAGGCCAAAATATGGTCGGAAGTGCTACCCAAAATGAGAGTGGGTCTAATTGGGGCCTACCATCAGGCATTTTCCCTCATCTAATTGATCGGTTCATTCTGATATGTCAACAAAAATGGATCTAGAAGGAGAGAAACATAATTGAATGGCTAAAAACATAAATTTTAATCCTTCCCGTTCTTCCCCATAAGTAAGTGTTTCCTCGAAAAGTGATTCCCACCATGTTCACCCCGAAAATAATGTTTTCCCTTCGGAGTATATCATGAACACTTGATCTCAGGTCAATACTCACCATGTTTGTGCTCACCCCAAAACATCCTTCACTTCCCCTCAAACTCGTGTCCTAACTATCTCAAAAATCGAATCCATAGTCAAGCACTCGATCGAATGAACCAATTGCGCACTAACTAGAAAAATTAACAGATAGACTGAACAATTTCCCTTGGATTAATCTCTTCCTAGAAATTAGGAAGACCTTCAACATATAAATCCCTATTTTTCTGACCTAGACTATTATCAAGAAAACCATTTGGTTGGGACCCTTGAATATCACGTTCTTGAAGATACTTCCAATTTCCCCGAGGTTTCAAAATTTAATCCTTAATATCATATACTGGTCGGTGGGGTAGGAGGTAGGCCACCCTTACCTCCTGAGTCAACCCCTCACACAACTATATATGAGTCAAAGGACAATTCCAAAGAAAGAGATAGATCTGAGAGTGATCTCGAAGATAACCCCTATCATGTCAATGTATATCAGCCCCTGAACATGGCTGGAGTGAACATGAACCAAAATCCTCCTCCCTACTAGCCTTGGTTGTTTGTTGATGCAGTCGTTGTGACAGAAATTCAACATGACATGCCTAGACACCCTGAGAAGTTCCTGCCTAAATTTCATCCTGACAAAAAGGATTTAGCCAAAAACCATGTTAATAAATTCATGTTGGCTATTAGGTTACAAAGAATTTGTCACAAAGACGTCATCTGTCATTTTTTCCCCCTTACTTTTGAAGAAAAAGCATCGACATGGTATTTATATCTAGAAGAAGCCTCCATTCCGACCTAGAGAACTTTTGAAACCTCTTTCCTCCAAAAATTCAAGGAAAAAAAACACCATCCACCTAATTTCTTGAACTCTCAAGATACAATATGGGTTTCAAAGAGTTAGTTACTAATTACAATCAACTATTCCTTACTTTGTTCAAATGAATCCCATGGGCCTCAAAACATGCTGAAGATGTCACTATCGAATTCTACACATCTGATTTACCCATGTCCATGGCCATGTATGTAAAAAAATCTGAAAGAAAAACTCTAGAAAAAGATTTCCAAGAAGAACAACCCCAATAATCTAACGATCCTATAAAACAACAATTAAACTCATTTTGGGAAGTATATTTTGGATAATATGAAGAAGAAGTTGAAGAAGTGCATGTCTCACAAAATTTTGCAACCACTAGGAGTTCCAATAATAATATTCCTAAGAACACCCCTGATACCACTAATACTTATTCTCCCACTACCTCTACTCCAAAACAATCTTCTCCTTTGACCAATACTATTCCTAATTCATCCAAGATAACTCCTTCCAATCCAAAAACAATAGATCAAGAAACAAGACCAAATATTTCTCCTACACCCTTGGCCAGTTTGGAATATGAGTTTATAGAAGATCTAAAGAATAAAAAATCTAACATTTCTAGAAAGAAGAACAAACCATATCTTCTAGAAAGAAAGTTAAGATTCCACAAATCCAAGAGAATTTTATCAGAACTCTACAAGGAAAAACTTCTCCTCACACAAAGGAAGAAAATGCTAGAACCAAAAAAAGAATCACCAAGGTAAATTCACCTAACAACAACACTCCATCTAAAATTCAGGTCGTGACTAATGCATCCTTAACTGGACAAAGATACAGTTCTACCACCCCTCCTTTCCTTGTCACTTTTGAATTCTTTAATAGAAATGTTCTTAATTGCATGATGGAATCAAGAGCTTCATCTAATGTCATGCCTCTAAAAGTATGGAAGAAGAATAATATCAAACCCAAATCATCTAACATTAAAATTATTCAGTTAGACAGAACCATAGTAAAGGTTATTGGAGAATTGAAAAAGGTTTTGATCAGGATGTATGCTATCCAAAAGTTCATCAAACCATAGATATAATAGTAGTAGGCATTTCATACAACTATGGTATGTTGTTAAGTCAAGACTAGTCGACTATGTTAAATGGATACTTTGTTGCCGACTAGTTCGATTTGTGGCTCCCTTACAATGGTAAAATGAATCATATATGGATCGATAGAGAAAGGTATATGAAACATGTTTTTACTAACTTGAATGATCCGAATGAACTGGTAATGTTCAACCATTCAATTCTTGGGAATTATTCATATAAAACATCCTTTGGGAATTTCACAGCTGAACCATTGTCTCTCACAAAATATGAAAAAAAATCTGAAATCCTTCATTGCACCCAGATTATTGAGCCCAATTGTAATATAAATAATCAAACCAAAAATCCCCATAATGTACAAACTAACATATTTTCTAGAGATAAGTTAGAAAATTGCAATGACTCAATTAACCTACTTAAAACCAAAAAATCTTAAAATTTAAAAATACCAATTGAAATAAAAAAAGGAGATCTTGTCATGTGGAATTTATTTTTCGATGGATCCAAGTATTTGGAAGGTGCATGAGTGGGTTGCATACTAAAATACCTGAAAGGTACTAAATTTTTAATTGCATGCAAACTAGAATTTCCTTGCACCAACAATATTGTCGAGTACGAAGCCCTAGTACAGGGGATAAGGAAACCGACTTGAAAGCAAAAAATATCAAGGTATTTGGTAATTTCTTAAATCATCATCAGATAGGTACGAAACACCATTCATTTTATTTCAAGCCACCTAAAAAATTATCATTCTGAGGATTTGGAACTAATTAAATCTTTTAGTGCATTTAATTTTAACATTGTTCCCCGATCATTGAACTCTAATGATGATTTGCTAGCTAATGTGGTGTCTAGATTAATACCCTCAAATGGATTGATGCCTGAATCCTATTGAAGATTGAGTAGCTTCGGAAGATATACTTATTTTATTTTTCCAAGACAAACCTTAAAGAATGTTATTATATTATAATTATTAAGAGGACCCTATTGTTCCTTTGTAAAAATTGGCCCTATTGTGCCTTGACAATTAAATGTAAATTTAGAGGGTAAAGTGATAGGTTGGAAAAGACCTAATTAAGGGAATCCATAATATTATTTATAAAGGAGGATAGCACCTCACTTGGACACTCTCTCATAATCTCTACAGTAGAGAGGAAAAGTGCACATGTCTTGGAGGATAAGCTACTACAACTAGGTGTGACATTGAGGAGGGTTTTTGGTCTATCTCTTGGACACATCTCTGTCATGTGGTGCACTACTCTTTCCTAGTGAAAGAGTAGAGGAGGCTCTTCTGCTTTGTTTTTTTATCTCTTGGAGAGAATCATTGTTCTTGTTTGACTAATCTATAATGAGGAAGTTTGTTGGGTTTTCTTCCCCTAGAGGGTTTCCCAGGATACTATTTTTGTCTATCTTGTTTATGTGATTGCCTCTCTTTCAGCGATCATATATATGTAGTTAATGTGATAAATGATTGTAATAATAAAAATTAACTAAAACTTATAGATGCATAAGTAAAAATCAACATGGCATCATAGAAGTCTTGAAATAGACCAACTCACACTTTATAAAGAAGTGACTAGCCTCAATGCACCCCCTCCAAGATTCATTTTTTCAGTGTAGCAGCTACTGCCAAATTAGGGTTTTTGCATAAAACCTAAGGGTGAAATTTTCATGTTTAATGAGGGCATTGGATAAAGTAACTACACCTATGAGCTAACCCTAGGAGGGCACATCTAGTCCCTAGATCAGAATTTAGAGATTTGAAAGTTGAAAAAATTAGGGTCTCCTCATAAACCCTAAGTCTGGTTCCAACTGTTGCAGATTTTGTTACAGGTTTCATCCTTGACTCAACAATCTCTATGGTAAGGTATAAAATCCTCATATTGAAAATTTATTTGTTTAGTTTTTCTGAGAAGGATGACTACTAGTACCAAGCTTGCCGAAAATCTTGAAGGAGTCGATGAATTCTGAGCATGGAAATACAGATCAATGATGCTCATTCTAGAATAGAATGACCTTGTAAGTTTTGTTGAACAACATATTCGAGATCTAGATAAAGATGAGGCCAAAGCCAAATATAACAAGGATATGATCAAAGAAAAGAGGATTATTTCCAATTCCATCAAGAACCATTTGATTCCTCATGTTTTAGCACTAAAAACCCCGAAGAAAATGATGGATGCCTTATCCTGTCTATTTGAAGGCAATAACATCAATCTGAAAATGACCTTGAGGACAAAACTCAATAATGTGAATATGAAAAATTCAAAAACCATACAATCTTACATTGCAAGAGTATCCCATATTAAAGAACAACTGGAAGCTATTGGAGGCTCAGTTGAAGAAGATGAGATAACGATAACCACATTAAATGGTCTTCCAAATCCTTGGGAATCCTTCATCCAAGGAATATTCTCTAGAATAAATTTAACTAAGTTCACCAGGTTGTGAGAAGACTGTACTCAACAAGAATCCATATTAGAGGCAATAAAGGAAAATATAGATAAAAATGAAGATCAAGCACTAACAATTCATGTAAGAAAAGGAAAGAACAAGAAAGAAGTTCACTCTCACAAAAGATTTAAGAAGCCTCATAAAGGAAAAGATTCTCATAAAGATCTCTCAAGATTAAGATGCTTCATTTTCCAGAATATGGGACATGTTTCAAGAAATTGTCCCCATTTCGCAGGAGAAGATGAAATTGATCAGAAAAAAACAAAAGAAGATGATCCAGATGAACTATATCTTCTATGATATAGGACTTAGCGCTTTCAAAGAACTTGATCCATATCAAGTGACATTGAAATCTATATCGTGTTTCCTTCCACATTAAAACTTCAGGAAGTAAAAGAGCTAAAAAATTGTTGTATCATGAGGGTCAAGTACAAGTTGTGAAGAAGTATCATTATTCATCCAGACATCATACATATTAAACAAAGTAGTCCGAAAAATGCACGGTCCAAGTATGCACCCTTCATATTTGTTTTTCATTTTTAAGTTTATTAACGTTATATTTTATGCATTTTTTATCTTATCTTGTTGGATCATTATTATTGGTACATGAATCCAACAAGGTCTCATTTAAAATCAAGAAATAGTTTAGGTTCTCAGGGGTGGCATATGTAAGTTCATATTTTTGGGTGAAAATTATGTGACATTGTCTATGGTTAAATCAACACATTGGAATAGAACTCATCCTGTTTTGTAGTTTCCTGATGAGAATACCTGGTCAATCAATAATGAAGCCACCTTGATAGGAAGTAGAATTCATTTGAATTATGACTCAACTTTTCATATTAATACTTGTTATCCAACACCAAGTATATCTTGTAGAGACTCTGAGGTTATTGTAGAATATTTGGTTATTTCAAAAAATATCTTAAATATGTATTCTTTTAATTTGGTTCGAAGAATACATGGATTGTCATACATGTAAAACACAATATGTTGGAAAATTTTTGTTCGAAGAACACGAGGACAAATATATGTTTTGCATTGAAAGACATGTTCACCTGATTATGGAAAAACATGTGATGAGGTACCTAAAGGGTACAATCGATTATGTACCCATATATAACTTGGAATATGAGATAATATTTGTAGGACTACATAGATTCAGATTGGGCAGGCAGTATCAAAGACCGAAAAATTACATCTGGATGTTGTTTTAGTATGGGATCAGTTGTGATCTTGTGACTCAGTGAGAAGAAGACCTATATGGAATTTAGTTCCAAAGAATCATAATATGTGGCATCACGATCATCTTGTGGTGAAGTAATGTGACTTCAGAATTTGAATGAAAAATTGTTTGATCTCAATTTGAAGGAAACTTGTATCTTTTATGACAACTAGAGTTGCATAAAGTTGTCAGTGAGCTCGGTGTGTCGGGAAAATTCAAAGAATATAGATATCAAATACCACTATGGTACATAAGGGAGTAGTAAGACTCCAATATATTTCCACTAAAAAATAGGTAGCAGATGTGTTGACCAAGACCCTATCCAGAGTCAAGTTTGAGTATTTCAGAGACAATCTTGGAGTGATCGAGAAAGCCTTCACCAGTAGTGGGACGTGATGTGTTCCCAAATAGCGGGAAGTCATGTGTTATCCAGTAGCAGGAAGTGATGTGTTCCCTAGTAAATGGAAGTGAAGTGTTCCATAGTAGTGGGAAGTGATGTGTTCCCCAATAGAGGGAAGTGACGTGTTCCCCAATAGAGGGAAGTGATGAGATCTTTAGTAGAGGAAATCTACCCCAACACAGGTTGGTAACCCGAAGGCAGGCTGATATGCTACCCAAGTGCAATTTGGTAAACCCAACGCATGCTGGTACACTACCCTAATGCAGGTTGATAACCCCAAAGAAGGATGGTATGATAACCCATCGCAAGTTGGTAACTCAAATGAAAGATGGTACGCTACCCCAACATAGGTTGGTAACCCCAATGCAGGCTGGTACACTACCCCAGCATAGGTTGGTAACCCCAACGTAGTCTGGTATGCTACCCCAGTGGAGGTTGGTAACCCTAATGTAGGTTGGTAGGCTACCCCAATGTAGGCTGGTAGGCTACCCTAATGCAGGTTGGTATGCTACCCCAACGTATGTTGGTAGCCCCAATGTAGGCTAGTACGCTACCCCAATGCAGACTGGTAACCCCAACACAGGATGATATGTTATTATAGTGAAAGTGTAAAACTTCTTATGATATATATATCTATGATTGATAACAAGACAATGACCAAGTATGCAGAAGCACATAAGCAATAATGATGACCATGACAAGAAGAATACCTCCCTTGCTAAGAGGGATTGTTGAAGACTGAGTATCTTTGGAATATATCATTATTGTATTTGACTAATAGAAACCCTAAAGAATGTTATTATATTATAATTATTAAGATGACCCTATTATGCCTTTGTAAAAGTTGACCCTATTGTGCCTTGACAACTAAATATAAATTAATAGCGTAAGGTGACAGGTTGGCCCAGACCTAATTAACGGAAGCCAGACTACTATTTATAAAGGAGGCTAGTGCCTCACTTGAAAACTCACTCATAAGCTCTGTAGTAGAGAGGAAGAGTGTGCAAATCTTGGAGGATAAGATAATAGAGCTAGGTGTGATGTTGAGGAGGGTTTTGGGTCTATCTCTTGGATACATCTTCTTCAAGTGGTGCACTACTCTTTCCTAGTGAAGGAGTAGAGGGGGACCTTCTGCTTTGTTAGTTCTCTCTTCGAGAGAAGCATTGTTCTTGGTTGACTATTCTATATTGAGTAAGTTTGTTGGGTTTTCATCCCCTAGATGGTTTTCTAGGATAATATTTGGGTCTCTCTTGTTTCTATGATTTTCTCTCTTTCAATGATCATATATATGCAGTTAATGTGCTGAATGATTGTAATAATAAAGAATAACTATAACTGCTAGCTGCATAAGTAAAAATCAACAACTCCTTCTCTGTTGAACTTTTATACAGGTCATCAATTCCTAACAATATCGTGGATTGGAGGGTCATTGATGATGACCAAAAAATCATTAATTTCCTACACCTCAAATATACCTTCAAGGATTCTATCATAGATGAAGCCCATCATGACCTGCTAATAAATATAGATAATAATGGTTCCGTTGAAGCAAAAAACACAACAGTCCCGACTAAAAATATCCCTAAGAGTGTGGTTAGACTACAAAAACTATACGACCTTCAAGACAAATTCAAATAGGTCACCAACTACAAGACTAACAGTTCATGCACGCAGTTTTAAATAGTAAACCTGGGGTCAGAGATTGCCCCTCAAAACGTTAACCTTGGAAAGGATTTCCCTCGTGAAGAAAGGAAATCATACATGAAGTTATTCGAAGAGTATAAATACATATTTTCCTGGATGTATGAGGACCTCAAGAGATATGATACAAATATTATTCAATATTTCATCCCCATGAAACCTCAAACCAATCCATTCCAAAAAAATTTGAGGAAGATGCACCACATCCTTGAACCGCAAGTCAAAGTAGAGTTGAACAAATTGTTGGCTGCTAAAATCATTTTTCCAATGAAACATGCACAATGGATATCCAATTTAGTACCAGTAAGGAAAAAGAATGGGCATATCAGGCTTTGTGTTGATTTTAGAAATGTAAACAGGGCCTTAGAGAAAGATAAATACCCTGTGCCTCCCATGGAACAAATTATATAGTGTTTGTCTAAATCGGAAATACTCTCCCAAATAGATGGGTTCTCATGTTATAACCAAGTAATAGTAGCTCACGAAGACCAACTAAATACAACATTCAGAACCAAATGGGGAACATATGCCTATAGGAACATGCCTTTCATACTGATAAATATTGGAGCAAATTTTCAACGAGCCATGGATATCGCCTTTAGAGGTATGTTGGGAGAATGTGTGGTAGTATACCTAGATGACATAACCATATTCTATAAGAATAGAGAGGACCACATATCTCATTTGAAGAAGGTATTCAACACATGTAGGAGGTACGATAGCTCTCTAAACCCCAAGAAATCCATTTCCATTGTTGATGAAGGAAAACTCCCAAGCTTCATCAAACTCCCAGGGTTCATCGTTTCCAAGAACAATATGCAGATTGAACTTGAAAGAATATAAGAGATTTCTAAGATCCCTCTCCCTCACTACAAAAAATTTATGCAGTTTTTTCTGGGGAGAAGAAATTTTGTAAGATGATTCATTCCTAGTTTCGCCGAAATGATAAAACTCCTACAAGACATGATAAAAAATAATGTTGAATTTAAATGGGGGTTTAAATAGAAGGAGGATTTTGATAAAATAAAAGAAGATATTGAGAAAGCACCTACACCGT
The DNA here is from genome assembly GCA_032191745.1 of Picea mariana. NCBI lineage: Eukaryota > Viridiplantae > Streptophyta > Pinopsida > Pinales > Pinaceae > Picea > Picea mariana. Next base: position 14,126 of record JASDQU010509156.1, on the reverse strand, counting down.
CAATCTTATATTTTGATCAAGATTTCATCCTCTACATAGTCTCCTTCGATATTGCATTTGTGTTTGTCTTAACACAGAAAAATTCACAAGGATACAAGTTTCTTGTATCATTTATAATTTTGGGTCTACAAGGAGCTGAGCTAAATTATCCTAAATTTGATAAATAGGCGTATGCATTATTCGAAGCTATCAATCACTTTCAACCATTCTTACTCAAATCTAAAACCAAGGTTATTGTTCTCTACCCAGTTGTTAGAAACCTCCTAGTACAAAGAGATTTGGAAGAGAAAAGAGCCAATTGGATTATGAAACTGGAAGAATATGACTTGGATATCAAACCTGCAAAAATTTTCAAAGGGAAAGGGATATGAAAAAAGGTCGTGGAATTCCCCTGCGTCAGAACTCAGGAAGATTTTCTATATCAAGATTCTAAGCTATTTGAAAAATAAGTTTGTTATATCCTAGTCGGTTCATACCCCTAGTTCTATGAAATGAAATATTACTTGACTCATGGATCGAATTCAAATTATTTGGACCCCAAATATAAAAGGGACCTAAGGCTCAAATATTCCCAATATCAGCTTAGCCAGGGAATTCTATGCAGAAAACATTATGATGGCATATTCCTAAGATTTCTTGAGAGAAGAGACATTGAGAAAGTCTTGTCCAAGCTCCATGATGGACCCATGGGAGGACATTATAGTGGAGATACTACTGCACAAAAAATCCTTATGGATGGATATTACTGGCCCTCCTTATTCAAAGAGTCTCATGCATATTCAAGAAAATGATAGTAGTTCCAGACATCAGCCAGGAGGGAAAAGAAGGTTGTATTTCCCTTACAACATGTCATGATCAAACGCCCCTTCTACCAGTGGGGGTTGGACGTGGTTGGGGAGATCAATACCAACTCATCACATATGCACAAATACATCCTAATGGCTATTAACGCTCTGTAAATTCCCAGAGGTTGTTAGGAAAGAAGAAATCTACAAGAGATAACTTTATCCAACCACTTCGAAACTGGAATCTATCCCTACCAGCTTCAGAGAGGGATCTCTTTGTATGATTTAGATATGTTTTGAATTTAAGATATTAGGCTAGTTAAATAAATAAGATTGAAAGGTTTGTTTTTTTTATTGGGTTGGCTGAAAGGAATTTACGCGTCGATTGGGCTATGGGGTCTGTGTTATAGAGATAAAAATCTAACTAGAAAACAAAGATTCTTTTCACAGGGCAGGATAATGCATTCGTTAGATTCTTTTAGCAGTAAAATGATGAGAAGTAGAAAAGACGAGAATATCAATCAAAATGAGGAAGCAGTTAAGAATTTCTTCACTGTAATATCAGAAGATAAACATTAAGATCTTCCAAAGTCTGAAATAGGGTATACAAAGATAAATCCTGCAATATGCATTAATTTTAAAGATTTATAATAGAAAAGCAATATGACAACTGAGCAAGAAAACATTCAACATAGAAAAGAAAACATCACCAATGAATAACACGCGAGAATCCTGTGAAAACGCCTCTTCGTATTAATGAAAGATCTCTTGAAAAAGATTACAATCTGGTAGCTTGCAGGGCGTAAAGATCAACCCTCAATACTTCAAAGTGTGAAGTATTTATAACTAAGAATTACAAACGATCTTGTCATTAAAGATCAAGATGTGGAAAATTTAAATTTAGATAAATAACTTAACAAGATACTAAAATCTAGGAAACTGTTTGATGATGTGTCGAAACTTCATGTTGTTTTCTTGGTGAACCATTGGTGAGGCCTCTACAAGACCTCTTCTGACTGGATAGCTAACTGGGATGGACAACTCATTGACTACTCGATAAAATTGCAAAGCTCTTCCCATCGAAGGTGACTGGGAATGCTAACTTTAAGCAATCTACGATATACCTCATCCATCTCTGTGTACTTGGCAAAAGTTGGCTTGGTGATGAAGATGTACCAGATCTCATGCTGTATGCTGATGTCGAACTATAAAGCATACAAGAATGCCTTACCAGTGATACTACCTTGTATACCTGAGAATTTTGAGCTATCCTTAGCCACAATGGCTAGTCTCTTTTTATAATCGGGGAGTGTCATCAATTTGTAGTTTATAAATCTCACACCAAGAAGGCCTTTCTTCTGTAGAGCTTCAATCTTGCTGAAAAATCTTTCTACCCATGCGTCCATGGTATAGACCTTCTCCTCTAGTTGTAGCATCAGTCCTCTCTTGGTCAGGACCCTCTTGACCTTGAGGATGGTCTCTGTCCTATCTTCAATCCTCAACTCCTCTATCTCCTCTCTGGTTTTGGAATTTAGAAATTTGATGATCTCAGTCACTTTTGTGGGCATTTCTCCCAGTTCTGTTCTTATCTTCTCAACGGCTTGCTGACTTCTTTGCACCAACTCATTTTGCTCGAACATGATTTGTATCATTGGCCATATTTCATTCATGGACTTGGTGATGTCCGTCCCGACACTTTCTTTGACCTTAGTCAGTGTCTTGCCTGCCACTATTTGCTTATGAAGTTGTTGCAATTCCTGTTTGAGCTGGTATGAGGTTTGTTTTTCCTTGGAGAAATTGGTTTTGTAAGAAGACTTGAGTTCCTAAAGATTCTCAATCTCCTTTTTTAATCTGCTAATGTATGTCTCTTGTCGATTCATTTCTTCCATGGATTTAGCCAGCTCGACTATGTTCTCCATAGCTATCGGTGGAGTTGTTGAGGGGATTTCTGCTACAGATGTTGTGCTCACTCCTGTGAGAGGAACTGTGCTCAGTGGGATGACCTCCATGGGCTTTGACTACTCCTTCCCTTTTACCAGCCTTTCTAATTCTTCTTCCATTTCTTTCAACTGTGCATTCTGCTCCATGATGAGCTTGAGCATCTCATCCTTTTCCCCTTCTATCTCCGCTATTTCCTTTTCCTGTGAATATTCTGTTGGAAGCAATTTCAATTGTTTCCTCAGAGATTCTATATTGACATTTTTCTTTTTGAGCATCTCCTCAACTGCTTTCATGCTCGAGGGATCATATCTGATCTTGAGGACCAGTTCCTCAAAATTCTTAATCATGTTATCCTTGGAAAAGGATGATATTTTTTCTAACTTCAACTGTGTTTGGACATTATTCGGAGATACTTTTAACTTGGAGGCAGCAGTGGAAGCATGTGCCAATGTGGAGAAAACCATTTCTCTCGCTTGCCTATGTAGATCCATCTGATCATCGGGATGCACATCTTTAGTCTGAAATTCAAACGTTTCCCTTTTGTAATCAGTGATTACCTTCGGGTCTGGAACTTGTGCTTGTAGAAACGCCATGTGCATTCTACCCTTCTCAATGTCGAATGTAGACAATAGTCGATATAGTGCAGTGGATGTTTTCTTCCAGAACTAAGCATACATGCTACTGGTCAGCATCTGATTTTTCTTCCTGATCAAATCATACTTTTCAAAAATGCTCAATTTTGGTCCTATTTTGCTCGGTTGGCTGGCTGGTGGAGTATCTGTAGGATTTCTGGGGAGCACTGTAGTTTTGATTTGTTTTCTACGTGTAGTAAGGAGCGACTGATCAGTCTCCAATGTGGCAGTGGATTGTGTTCCCTTTTCACCAGCCGTGTCGGGTGCCGGACTGGTTTTTGGCCTCTTGGTATGTAGTTGAAATTCTTCAGATGATACTTCAGTGATAGAAGGTGACACATATTTCCTAGGCCTTTTCTCCTTGGGAGCCTGTGGTGTGGTTGTCTATGAGACAGTGACCGAGAGGTCCTATTATTCTGTCTCAACCAAAGTGTTTGGCTCCCATTCTATCTGGTTGAAAAAATTTTCTATCTCAGGCCTGGGTGTGTCGACGTATGGGATATTTTTATTTTTGACCCTCATCTCAGAAATTATCCCGCACGGATCATAGTGCCATGCAAAACTAACAAAAAACTTCATCTCTTTAAGTAGTTTGTCTACTTCCTCCCCGGTGCTTCGGCTGTTGCAGATGAAAGACCCAATATGCCCTTTGATTTTGAGTTGTTGCTTCTTCTTAAGAGACACAAAATGTATGTCGTCTGAATTTATCATCTGCCTTATGTATTCCAGGGCGAAAATCCTCACAGGTAAATACCTGGGCAATTTATATGGGGCCAACTTGCACCCATACACTCTGATCTCAGTGTGGTTTTGATACAGGTACCAATCACCAATCTTTGTAAGGTTCGAGAGATGTAAAATCCTCTGAATTTCCTTGTTAATTCTAGGTTCAGGTTGGTCACTGAGCATACTCACCACCGGGTGTTAAAACTGCTCAATGAACTCCTTGAAACTGAAATTTGTAGAGTTATGTCTGAGCAGCGAAGTCCACGTTGTCACTGCCTGTGGTCTCCCATCTTTATCCATCTTCTGCATTGAAAAAGAAAATTTCTCCCCTTGAAAGAACACGAACAGGTAAGCCAGTATTGAAGAATACTGGAACATGCCTTCTATGGTGAAGTTGATGAATTTTTCATGAATGCTGTCTGCCAGGAATGTACTGTAGTCGAACTGAATAGTGGATCTCTTTTCAGTGGAAAAAATGGACAGAAAGCCCAAGATGGGTTTGTCCACCCATTGATCCGAAAAATATCCAAGCAAGGCACATAGTGATGTGATAACTTGGTTTCCCTTTACTGAGAATAGGGAGGAAAAATAAGGGGGGTTTGTAGTGGGGAGCTGAGAAGATTGTGGGAGGAAAAGCTCAAAAATATGAGCTCTTTGTGGGAAAGACAACTTCTGGTATAGCTTTGTGATGATTTCAAGGTTGAAAGTTGAGGGGGACTTGGCTCTGGGTATCTGCAACATCTAGTCGATGGTTTTTGATGTGATGAGGAAAATAATTTCTCCGGATGAAGACATAATGGCTCTTTGTTCAGGGATATAATGGGCCTGGCATTTGAGGGCGAATTCGGGAAAGTGGTGAATCTGGGGGAGCAGATATAGGGGAAGATTCAACTCCCAAAGAACAATCTCATCGCTCTAGTCAAGGAAAACCTCTTTGAGCCATGACTACAAGTCTGCTAAGTCAAACTCGCATCTGGTGTCTGCAATTAAATAGTCTTTGTCGGCCAGGGGGATCCTGTCAAGGTTGACAGGGGACGGGAGGAAAGGATTTTCCTCCCCTTCCGTCCTCTTTGATTTTGGCGCCATCGCTGTAAAAATACCTGCAAATCAAATAGTTGTTAGTGGGGATGATGGTGCCTTGGGATGTTTGACTTAAACGGAGAGAAAAAGGGGAAAAAATGATCCGGCATGATGGGAAAAGGTATTTTTTGGTGAGACGACATGGTAAGCAATGGAAGAAATGAAGGGAGACACTGGTTTTGAGTGAACGGATATCCGTTGGGCACGTGGGATAGGTCAGTGGGATAACGGATAAGTTAGTCAGTAATAAATTGCCAACGGATTTTTTGGAGCATGAGATGGTAGGTAATAATGAATGACGAATACGACCAAGCAACGTGGCAGGAGTTGATTGGGGAGTGACCTTGGTGAGAGGACTTGTAAAGGGCGAACAAGGGGAGAGGGAATGACAGAGTAATGGGACGTGACCTCTTAGAAAAACGTGGATGATGACATCATGGGGTGATGGGGCATGTCATAAATGATAGGCGGTGGAAATCTGAACCAATGAATTGATGCCACGTAGAGGAAAAGGGCCCACTAGAGAATATTCCATTTCGGACCCCCCCCCCCCTCTATTAAAAACAGATTGGTTGGGGGGATCCAGAAAACACCAAGAGCCATTGATATACGCACCTTCTTTTCAACC